>PVJC01022680.1:0-23789 GCA_004026665.1 Murina feae
TCAGGTGCTCTGAATCAGTCTCCTAAAGCTGGTGTTATGTTGAAGAATGGGTGGGCTAGTACGTTTACTCAGAATTTGCTTTAGTGAAAAGATATAAACAATGCCTTAATTTTCCACAGTAAAAGTTAAGGCATATATTCTGATTTTAACTTGTTCTTGTCTTTCCTGAGTTAGATTTCCTCTTAGATGTTTTTCAAAATCTTAGGTGCTGAGAAATTTCTCCAATGTTAATAAAACCTGCTAAGTACCAACACAATTATCAAAGAAGAGATGGAAATTTTTATTAATTAATCATGAATCCTGCCATGTGAAATATTCATTGTTGTTCATTGCAACATATATTAACAGTGCATATTTTTAAGAAAGTATAATTTTTTTTCTAAAAGTGTGTATGCTTTAAAAAATGAATAAATTGTCAGGGAAAATTTTTCTCATTAGTGACAGGTTACCTACTTTGTGCTTAAAGATCCCACATTGCTGAAAGCATTGTACTTACTTGCCATCCTCCCCTTTCTATCCTTCGCAGTTTGCCTTTTTTTTTTTTTTTTTTCTTCTCAGAGAAAGGAAGGGAGGGAGAGAGGGATAGAAACAACAAAAATGACAGAGAATCATTAGTCAGCCGCCTCCTGCCTTCCCCTACTGGGGATCAAGCCCAAAATCTTGGCATGTGCCCTCACGGGGATTGGAACTATGACCTCCTGGTTCACGGGTCTGTGCTCAACCACTGAGTACACTGGACTGGCAATTTGTTTCATTTGTTAATCTAAGGCTGTATCAAGCCATGATTTCTCCAATTGCATAATTAGTCAATGTAATCTGTGAAAATATTTGATTAACGTATTTGCAATGTGCTGCCAAGTTGTGCACATGATTATAAGATACACTTGCCAAATGTGAAGATCAACCTGACACTTACTAGACAAGGAAATTCAAGGTGTGTCAGTTCCTTCAACCGGAAACATGTGGTAGCAGTAGCGGGGATAAGAAGAGACAGTTTTGCCCTAGCCGATTTGGCTCAGTGGATAGAGCGTCAGCCTGTGAACTGAAAGGTCCCAGGTTCTATTCCAGTCAATGGCATGTACCTTGGTTGTGGGCACATCACCAGTGGGAGGTGTGTAGGAGGTAGCTGATCAATGTTTCTCTCTCATCGATGTTTCTAACTCTCTATTCCTCTCCCTTCCTCTCTGTAAAAATCAATAAAATATATTTTTTTTTTTAAAAAGAAGAGACAGTTTTATCTTACATAATCTCACAAGTTTATTTCAGGAAAACAAATTTCACTAGTATCTCAATTTATGTATTACCAACAAAAAATAGAGAGAGTCGGTGTTAGTGGATGGTAAATTTTGATGTTGTTCCAATAGAAGGAAAATGCTGATTTTTGCATAGAAATTTATTAAAGTTATATAACTAGGTATGCTCTACTTCTTTTGATAAATACATCTGAAAATTCAAAGGAAACCAGGTAGGATAATATTTAAATCACAAGTTTTCTGGCATACTCAGTAAGGATTATGAAATTTATTTCTTATATTTAAAGAGTCTGGAGTTAAATCAATCGGGGCTCTTTGATCTGTCATCTGTTTTGACCGCATTAATCTGGTTCATGTTATCTTTTCCTTTATAAGAATGTTACAATTTGACATATGGATTTTTTCATACTTTTGATTCTTTTAAACTGTTCTTTCCCCACCCTCTAAGAAAGCCCCAATGATGTTTTTATTTACAGTCAATAAACATAACATTTGATCTGGAAGGAGACATGAATTATCTAATTAGACTCATTCATTGGAAAGGTGTCCTGATTATAATGTAACTTAATTCTGCTTTTACTCTCATTAGTGGGAATATTATTTACTATATACTTATGACAAATGAGCCATACGAGGGATTTTTATGGAGGCTTAAGCAGATGGGCATGATCACTCATTATCATTTTAGCCTTTCTCCCTTCTCAAGAGAATGGGGATGAAGATGAAAATTTCACAGCTTGCTCTTTTCAACAACCAGCCCTCCTCCAGGAGCCCACCCAGAGTCACCTCATTAGAAAAAAGACATTATTATTGCCCAGGAAATTAAAAGGGTTTTAGGAGCCCTGTGTCCGGTACTGGAGTCAAAGAACACATATTAGAATGAAGGATGATTTTAGTGGTCTTATCACTTAAGAACTATAAGTGTTTCAATAAATCTGTGCCAGGATCTAGGGGCAGATACAAATATATATTTTCTATTATGTCACAGTAGCTAACTCATATGGTTTTGCTTTTATCATTTTTAATATCTTAGATTTAGAATACTGGTACAATAAATAAACTTTTATTAATAGATAGTTCTATATTGGCCTAAATACTAAATTCTAGAATTAAAACTTTGCTTACTTTTTTTCAACCTAACAGCAGAATATCATTTTTTTATTCTTAAATCTACCAGTTGTATTACTAATTCTATTCTAAACAAGTGTGTCTGCCTTGCGATTTTCATATCTTTATTTTCTCCCTCTGTTTATATTTGTTCTTTGAAAGCAGGTATTATACCTAATACATACAGAAAAACATATGATTGACATATTATGATTTGCTAAACTGATAATGGCACATTGTGCACATGGTCCTACACCATGCATTTATCATCAAATGATATATTTTAGGTATCCTATCTAATAAAAGAGTAATATGCAAATTAGGTGTCACTCCATGACAAAAATGGTCGATCCCATGGCCACAAGATGGTGGCACCCATAACCACATCCTATCTAATAAAAGAGTAATATGCAAATTAGGCATCACTCCATCACAAAGATGTGACTGAGATGGCTTCCCCCATAGCCACAAGATGGTGGCCGCACAGTCCAGCTCAGCCCCGCCACTGAAGTGGTCAGGCTTGTTAGCCAGACAGGTGGCAGGGGAGGCAGGGGAGAGGGGCAGAACAGGTGATCAGAGGGTGCTGGGGTCCCTGGCCCAGGCCAGAGGCCTTCACCAGAGGCCTCAGGTGTGGGCAAGGGTGGAGCTGGTGATCAGAGGGGGCAGGGTAGAGCCAGTGATCAGAGGGGTATGAGGGTGGCCTACCCAGGCATAAGGCCTAGGCCAGAGGCCTCAGGCCTAGGCAGGGACAAGGCCAAAGATTGCAGGGGCCTGGGCTCCACAGAGCCAGCGATAGGAGGGGTCTGGGCACCGGTGGAGCCGGCAAAGCAGGGCTCTGTGGGTCCAGGCCTGTAACTTTGGCCAGAGACTGCCAGCGGGGCAAGGGAAGAGTCAGCAATGGCAGGGGGCAGAATCAGAGTCAGTGATCACAGAGGCCTTGGCTCTGTGAAGACAGTGATAGGGGCTTGGGTTATAGGCCTGGGAAGGGGTGGAGCTGGGATTGGGGTAAACTACAGAGGAAACACCTTTTCTTACCATTCATTGGCTAAGCTCCCTGTATGCTACTGATAATATTCTTAGTAACTTAGGTAATAAGAATCCAAAAAAGTGATCTAGGGTTTTTCCACCACACTCCTGGAGAAAAAAATGAAGGTCCGCTGCTGGAGGGCTAAGAAATGTCATATCCTTCCCTAGCTGGTTTGGCTCAGTGCATAATGCCTCAGCCTGCTGACTGCAGGGTTTGAGTTCAATTCTGACCAAGGGCATGTACCTAGGTTGCAGGTTCCTCCCTGGCTGGGGCCCATGTCAGGGCTCATGCAGGAGGCAACCAACCAAAGTTTTCCACTCACTTTGATCTTTCTCTCTGTTTTTCCCTTCTCTTCCACATTCTCTAAAAATCAATGCAAACATATCCTCAAGTGAGGATAAGAAAAAAAAGAAAAAAAGAAATGTCATATCCTACAAAAGACACAGCTTGAAAATGCCTAAAAAAGTTGTCATTTTTTCATGGTGAAAGGGCTGAAGTCCGTGTTGATAAAAACATCTTGGTGGCTCTGGTGACTTGCAGTGGCTGCAGCAGCGGGGCGATGGGGCTGGTGGCTTCCCCTGATTAGCCTGGTTGCCTCCCACAAAAGGAGGCCAGACTGAGGCTTAGGCCCCCAAGGTGAGCAGGAAACGGGCCTAAGCTGTCAGTAGGACACCTCTCTGAGGGCTCCCAGTATGTGAGAGGGGAGCAGGCTGGGATGAGGAACCCCCTCCCCCAGTGCACAAATTTCGTGCACCAGGCCCCTAGTATTTTTATATTAGCACATAGATGACATTTCTTTCTCCAACTTTTTATTTTGAAAAAATTAGCACCTACAGAAATGTTGAAAGGATAGAACAAAGTTCAGCAGCATATCTGAAACTTTTACTGAGCAATTGTTAACATTTGCCATATTCCCTTAGTCTCTTTTTATATGAGCATGTGTTTATGTGTGTATTTGCTTAACAATTTGAACAAAAGTTACAGATATCAAGACATTTTACTCCTAATTACTTATGCATGTGAATCATGAAATATGAAGAACAAAATTATTAAATTATTATTCTATATATCTTATACTATTATTACTACAAAGATACAGTCATATTTTCTGCTATAGATGTCATATTCAAATTTATTTTTCTATCATGGTTAAATATGTTTGTTTATTTTTTATTTTTTATAATTCATAATTCAAGTAGCTTCCATTGCATTTACTATCAGATCTATTTTAGATTTCTTTAATATAGAGCAAATTCATTGTCTTTTTCTCTCTTTTTTGAGGGAGATTCTTGCCATTGACATCATGAAGGGTTCAGACCACATGTCTGGATGGTGTCCTAGTGGCTAGATTCAAGTTACAGGTAAAAATACTAAGCACATATTGTGTATTATATTGCACCCCTTGTAGAAAAAGATATGATGATTTGAAATAAAGAGTGAGGCTGAAGAAGACCTCTGTTTTTAATGGACTTATCAGATTATTTTCTGAATATATATATATATATATATATATATATATATATATATATTTCAAGTCTGTCCACTGAAAAATATGAAAAGCCATGGAATTCAATTGCCATTAGTGCATCAATGGTCAGAATTTGGCTTTAAAAAACTATTCCTTATTAATGTCCCTATGTCTAGGTTAGAGAAATTTCTAGATGAACCTGGAGCACCTTACTATTTAAGAAAGTAAAGAAATGCTCATAAATAGAAACATTTCAAAAAGACATAAAGTGCTGACCAAGGTTCTCAATTTTGATGACACTTTGAAATAAAAAGAATAATGATGGCAATGAATTTTGACAGATTGAGTTTTAAAAAGCACTTCATGATACCATAATACTACTTAACATAAAGCTCGGGGATGGATGGAGAAAGCTCTTTTTACAGAAGAATGGCAAGTTATAAGTGGAAGAAATGATAAAAGTAGACATAACCAAATTTCATTCACAAATGTGAGATTCTTAAATCAGTCAACAATCATCAGTTGATATCAAAAACACGGGTCAACCTGTTGCTTGTGAACATGATAGTCAAATGGTATCAAAGTACATACCATATTTTTTATTGATTACATAGGGAAAACATGTGGCTATAATTAAGAGATCAGATAGACATCTTTTAAAGCACATCATAAAACCTAACATCATTAATAGTTAAATAATTTTAAAAATATTTTCTTAAGCATATTAAAAGTTTATCACATCAAGAGAATAGTAATGCTATTCTTTTCCTAATTTATCCTATTTTTTAACTTATTTTAAAAAATGGAATATATTATATTTAAATATTTTGCTATATTTTACAATAAAAAGTAAAATAAAGGTGAGTAAGCATAATTTATTTACTTAGTTGGCAACACATTTTGAATATATAATATATAGAAGAAACTAAAAACAGTTTATCTTAGGATGTGTAGAATTTAATATAGAAAAGAAAATATAAAATTTGTCCACTATTGTGACTCAGGAACCAAGAGGTTGCCGGTTTGATTCCCAACCAAGGCACATGCCTGAGTTGCAGGTTTGATCCCCAGTCGGAGTGCATGCAAGGGGCAGCCAATTAATGGTGTTCCTCTCTCATCGGTGTTTCTCTCTCTCCCTCTTCCTTTCTCTCTCTCTTAAAATCAATAAAATATATTTAAAAAGAAAATATAAAATTTCATAGAGATGATTTTAGCATAATCTGATCATGGCTTATTTTAAAACATTTAAGAACCAATAAGGTAGCATTTCAATATGAAAAATAATTTTCAAATAAATATTTTATAAGGTTCTGATAAATGCATCTGGGGAATAGTGAGATAGATTTAGTATAGTTGTAAGATATTGTTTGCTAATGTTTGGATCCATCCCTACCATTCTTTGTGCTTCTCTCCATTTCCCACGCTTTATTGCCAACAGAATTTTTCTGTTATCCTTCAACAAGGCACTTCTACATTTCTCATACATCCTGTATGCCATATCTGGAAGGTAGAGAGTAAGTAGGAACCATTTGCTCTGGCAGGGACTTTAAGCCCTTTCTGAGCACCACGCAAGCACCTCGTTGGCACTGTGAGGCACGGAGCACCTTGGAGATGACTTCTTTTAGTGCCTGAGGTTCCCTGACAGCAGCCTTTATGATCTTTGCTTCCCAGCCTTCAAATTCTGTATAAGCCTGTAGTTCCCAGAGTTACACCTTTTCCTACTTTAAATAGTTTAAATACCTTCTGTTATCTGTCCAACAGGCACAGTATTAGATAACAGAATGGTTCATGAGAATGTAATGGTCTGTTTGTTTGGTTTGTTTTGAGGATGGTGAGATAGTGGGGTAGATTTTTTGGTAATAAAAAGAGAGGTCTGAGGGAAGCAATTGAGAAGTTCAGGTATGAACATGAGAAATTATCTATTTCTAAATATTAGGAAAAGCATCATAGGAACTGACCCTGCATATCAGAGTATTCACAAAAATGGAGGCTGTATGTTTTTCACTACTAATACACCTATTAATATTAAAAACCATAAATTAATAAAAGCTGAGGTCTATTGTTACTTGTCTCCAAGAGTAGTTGCTCCTACGATAGACACAAAGAAAATTTGGGATAAACTTAGTCAAAGCACAATGGTTAAGACATTAAAAATGTTATCATAAATTCAATACTTACAATCCAAAATGTTATTGATCATATACTGTATTTCACCATGTGCTAAGGGCTGAAGCAAAAGTGATTAAATGTGTCCCCTGTCCTGGAGAAGATAAAAAAAATTTCCCAGTTCTTTTTATTCCAAAGGCATTAAATAATTTAGGGAGAATAGAAAATGGACCAGAAGATATAACGTAAAAAGAAAAACAGAGAGTATATTGCGACTTGATTTAGGGCAAATAATAATTTGTGATTGAAACCTGGTTTCCCCTGCACTTGATGGACTGTGAATAAATAATAGATCATGATAATAGCAATATTCAAAATGTTGCCAGTTTCTGGCTGCAGCTACTTATATATTAACTCCAGATACAGTAAAAATCTTAGGTAGTTATTTCTAACCATCCCAAATGTTGTCTCGTGTGCACACAAAGAACACCAGTTAAAGGTATAACACAGTCTTAATCTCTCACCCCAGTCTGTATTTCGGTCCTTGTCTGTGAAGTCTTTAACAGGAACTTTTGTTGTTTTTTGTACACACTGCTGGCTCCACGAAGGCGGTGCCTCTCCATGTACACAATGCTGGTACTCTGGAAGGGCCAGATTGTCACCACATTTCTTGGCCTGCTCAATATGTTAAATTTCTGCGGGGCCTGTTCAAAAGTAGACCAACCATCATATTACAACACATAGCAACAAAGCAACAGAGCAATCAAAAGGATGCAAAGTGACAAGAAGGACGTCAGGGGATGTCCACCTGTTGGCTTAGGCCTGCTCCTAGGGGAATCAGGCCTAAGCTGGCAGTCAGACATCCCTCTGGCAGCCTGGGAGCCCTCAGGGGATGTCCACTTTTCAGCAGGGAGCAGGACTATGCTGAAGTCAGATATCCTTAGCGCTGCTGAGGAGGCGTGAGAGATTCCCACCAACACCATTGTGCTGGCAGCTGGCACCCTGGCTTGTGGCTGAGCAGAGCTTCCCCTGTGGGAGCACACTGACCACCAGGGGGCGGCTCCTGCATTGAGCATCTGCCCCCTGATGGTCAGTGTGTGTCATAGTGACCAGTCATTCCCAGTGGTTCTGTTGTTAGGGTCAATTTTATTATATAGGATATCTTGATGACGATAGCTATTGTGTACAAAGGATTATAAATAACAATATGTTTTAAAATGTCACAAATGTAATGAGAAGAAGCATAAACAAAAATTGAATAGGCTGCCCTGGTCAGTTTGGCTCAGTGGATAGAGTGTTGGTCTGTGGATTATAGAGCCCTGGGTTTTATTCTGGTCAAGGGCACATGCCTGGGTCACAAGCTTGATGCCCACTAGGGAGAATGCAGGAGGCAGCTGATCCATGATTCTCTCTCATCAATGATGTTTCTATCTATCTCCCTCTCCCTTCCTCTCTGAAATCAATAAAAATATATTTTAAAAAATTTGGACAGGCAAAAGGATAGGTCAATTAAATAAATGAAATATTATAGAGATCAATGTATATTCTTTGCTTTGAATACACTAAGAGTGTAGACATGCTCCTAAAACAGTGGTATAAACAAAATACAAAGGAACTGATTAGATGCAATATAGATCAATAGTATAATATTTTTTTAAAATCTTATGATGTATCAAGTACATATAATTAGAACCATTTTGGTGTTCTTTTCTCTGTAGATGTGTTAGACAATCTCACTGGGATTATGTGTTCAATTTTGGGCATTACACTTTTAGACAAAATAGAATGCACTAGCTTTGTCTGAATTTTAAGGAGAGAGGAGACATGGAAGGGAAGGAAAACAGTCCTCAGCCCCTCACCCAGGCTGGCCACACCCCAATTGGGTGAGGATCCACACTGGGGGGCTTGGCCAGCCTGCAAACAGCCATCAGCCCCTCACCCAGGCTGGCCGGGCATGCCAGCAGGTGGACATGCCCTGAGGGGTCCCAGACTGTAAGATGGCACAGGCCGGGCTGAGGGACCTCACGAGTGCACAAATTTTTGTGCACCGGGCCCCTAGTAAATCCTAGAATTAGGGAATGATCACATAATCCTATTCCATTATCCTTGGAGTATGTTGTTTTGTTTGTTAGTTTTGCTCCCGTGGGTTTCTTCCCATAAAGACAAGATTGAAAAACCTATTTAGATTTGAGGCAGATAGGATTAGGCTTCTGGAACACTCCTTCAAACCAGAAGGGAAAAGACATCTCTACAGAGGAAATATGCAGCTGGGCAGCAGCTGCCTCACACCTTGTGACTCAAGAAGCCCCAAAGAGGGATGTTTTATTTTCTCACTGTTTTAATAACTTGTCTACACAAACAGATAAATGTGGACCGATCTTTGTCAGATTTGACCTAGCTCATCCATCAGATCACTGCCTGTTCCTCTTAAAGTGAGGGGAGCTGAGAGGTGGAATAAACTATCAGATATATGCTATTTAGCACGCAGCATGAATTCCCACAGTTAAAAACTAGATATTTCTGACTCTCCTGTGATTAGGTACATGAATGCAAATTGACTTTCACAAATAAATGCACTGACACTAGGTTTTGAAAAGGGGGAACTTGATGAGAGTCGATTCTGCTGCTTTTTGCCTTTTTCTGCTGGCGAGCCCCCTTGTAGATGTGGGACCTTCTGCAGCAGCATTGCTGTACCCAAGTGCCAGTGTGTGGGTGCTGAGGGAGGATAACCTCTTGTCATCCTCTGCTCCCTGTTCCCATCCCTGAATCCAGCTACAGCACTAAGTGAGGGATTCCGCAGCACGTTCCCAATTCCTCTCCTTCCTCAGAGGGCAGAGCAGAGCCCCTGGCCTTAGATCCTTGGAATTGTGCCTGGAGACCTAATGGATCAGGCTCCTCCAATACTTCCACCACCTGTTAAGCATTTAATTCTCTCTACTTAGCCATTTTCTGTTTGAAATACTAGAGTTTCTGTTTCCTTTTGTGAATGCTAAGTGATAGTGTACTAAATGGTGTATCTATTCTCCCTCATGCCATAAATGGGAAGATCTTTCTATATTTTTGGGGGAAAAGAGCATTCAATTTCCAATGACTAAATTACCAATGGCATTAAAAGAAATACAATGACACACCATTGAAGAAGCTATTATTCCTGTCTGCAGGATCAGTGGCAGCTTTGCGGTAGATTTGACATTTGTGTGGTATTGAAAAAAGAAAACCAATCTTATCAGGATGACATCGTGGAGGTGGAATATTTTAGCTCAAAAAAAACAGCTGAAGTATATGCTTGCAAAGTTGAAAGTTCATGATATATTTAAGAAATCATGAATCTGCTCGTGTGATTGAAGAACTGTACAAAAGCTTAGGCTTTGCCCAGCTGGTGTGGCTCAGTGGTTGAGCATTGGCCTATGAATCAGGAGTTCATGGTCCAATTCCCAGTCAGGGCACATGCCCGAATTGGGGGATCAATCCTTACCCAGTATGAGGTGTGCAGGAGGCAGCCAACCAATGATTTTCCCTCATTATTGATGTTTCTATCTATCTCTCACTCACTGAAATAAATATAATATATATTTTTTAAAAGCTTGGGCTTTGGCCCTGACTGGTTTGGCTCAGTGGATAAAGCGTCGGCCTGTGGACTGAAAGGTCCCAGGTTTGATTCCGGTCAAGGGCATGTACCTTGGTTGCAGGCATATTTCCAATAGGGGGTGTGCAGGAGGCAGCTGATCGATGTTTCTCTCTCATCGATGTTTCTAACTCTCTATCCCTTTCCCTTCCTCTCTGTAAAAAATCAATAAAATATATAAAACAAAAACACAAAAAACAAAAACAAAAAAAAAACTTGGGCTTTGCAAGACAATACTTGAAAGGCCAATTGGGGCCAGAGCATCAAGTTTTTAAATGTTACTCAAACACCAAGTAAATGGTTAAATGAACTAAATACTTTTTCTTTGAAAACCTGTAGGGATTTGTATATGAGTAGCTGATTTTTACTATGTATACATCTAATAGATTAAGAGATAGGTCTTTTTTGTGTGGCTGCAACAATAAATGTAGGAATTGTCAGGTAAAAGTTACTATATGTGGTAGGTTGAAGCATTGTTTGCAGTTCTTTATCTTCTTTCTATATTAGAATTATACATCCATACCCTTAGCCATGTGTCTGTTCAGCCCTTCCACACAAAGTAGATGCCATATTTTCCTGGCACTCTGACGTGATGAGTGTCTATTTGACTTGCTTTGGAAAATACGCTGTTTGAAGGGACAAGGTGTCAGGTCCAAGGAGAGATTCAAACACACTAGCATGGTATGCCTTGACCTCAGGCACTTTTTCAATTGCAGCTCAATTCTTGAGTATCCACTGTTACAAAGAGACTGGGAATACTCACTGAGCAAACCCAGTCCCAGCCAAAGTCTTGGGGCCAAATCTAGCCAAGTCACTGCTGACCTGCATGCTGGAAAGAACAGAGTGTTGTTATTGTTTGTCACTGAGGTTTACAGAGTCCTTATTACGAAGCAAGAGAGCTGACTCATTCTGCAGGAAAGCCTTGTCATGCACCAACCTCTTTAAAATGAATAGGAAATATCTGGAGGCAGTTTTCCAGGAAAATTCAAGGACAGGTGACAGTGAGGACTTTCCATCTCCACTGCGACATCCCTCCCCCTTCCTGGTATTATCTTCTGCTTGGAAGAGTCTAAAAGCTACTAAACGCATCCCATCATCTAAACTATCCATCACACGGCAGCAAGAATGGCCTTTTGCAAAGCTGCTGGGTCATTTTATCCTTTAAAAATACTTCACTGCTCTCAGGTGCACTTAGACCCGGGATGAACCGACCTCTCCCACTTTTCCACCACTATCCTCTCTTACCACATGAACCGCACTGGATTTTTTCTGTGCCACCAACATGCTTTTCTCATCCTTATGTAGGGTCATTAGAATTACCTTCTGTGAGATAGTCTTTTCTCTGAATCTTCCTATTGATGCTTTTTTCCTCCCACATCCTTCAGTTATCAGCTTAAAGATCACCATATGTGGTTCCTGGTCATGTTGCTATTTTCTATTACTTAAAAATATTTATCAAAACTAGGAGGATGGTAAGAGATCAACCAAAGAATAGACATAGGGAATAATGTGGTAAAGCCCTAGGAGGGGAGGGACTAGGGTGGAGGGAGGCAAAGGCGGGGGGGTGGGCAGAAATGGAGGACATTTATAATAGAGTCAATAATTTAAAAAAAGCAATGTGTTTACATAACGTTCCCCACATAAATGTACATCTGGTATAGGCAAGAACCAGATCTGTGTTGTGATCTTATTGCCTATATCAGACAAGTATATGTTTACCTAGCAAAAGAAAAAAAAGTAAGTAAATAAATATATCACTAGAGGCACAACAATTAAAGTTCAATTATTGAATAGTGGTTGAATAAAATAATCATTTTATCTCAAAACTCTGTGGTACAATTAGACTTGCATACTTTATTAAAATGTAACCGGAAGAATTTGGGACCATATCTAGATCTTTCTCTTCTGCTTTTTGTGTGTGGTCAGCCATGAACTAAACTAGCTGAATCAAAGGAATAACCACTAAATGGTTATTCACTATGTCTCCTTCACTGTGTCTGAAGCTGCAAAATTGTAGCAAAAGCCATCAAAGTATATTTTACAAAATCTGACCCTTACAGCATATGAGAGAGAAGGAGTCACTTCCTTATCTCAGATGACATTTTCTTCTCCAACGTGGGTTCCTTTTTATTTTTCTTCATAATTTACTGGCCTCCAGAGATTTGTTTGCCAATGAGTAAACACACTTCAGTGCAACAATGAAAAAGGAAATCAGGTTGGAGATGACACACAAATTTTTAACCGTAAGTATTAGAGTGACAAAATCTATTTTCACCAGACAAGCACTAAACCACACCAGCACCTCCTCTCACAGTCTATTTTATAGGAATTGTGTGTGTGTGTGTATATTTGTGTGAATGTGTAAACTAATATTTCAAATTTGAAACATTAGAAACAAATGCCTGGGCAAAGATGCATTAAAAACCATGTGAATATATCTAATATCCAAAAAGTGGAAACAGCCCCAAAGTCCATCAACTGATGAATAGATAAATACAATGTGATATATCCATAAAATAGAATATAATTCAACAGAAAAGAAACAAAGTACTTATACATGCTACCACTTGGGTGAAGCTTGAAAATAGTATAGCTAAAATAAGTCAATCACAAAATCATGCAATATATATGGTTCCATTATGTGAAATGTCCAGAATAGTAAATGCATAGAGACAGGTAATAGATTAGCAGTTGCCAGGATTTGGAGAAGAGAGACAATAAAGAGTGGCTGCTAATGGGTATATAATTTCTTTTGGGGGTAACAAATATTCTAAAATTAGGTAAGGGTGACGGTTGGAAAAATCTACTGAACTATACAGTTTAAAGGGGGGAGGGGTGATTAGTCCTAGCTGCTTTGGCTCAGTGGACTGAAGGGTCCCAGGTTCAATTGTGGTCAAGGGCATGTACTTGGGTTGCAGGCTCGATCCCCAGGATGCAGGCAGGAGTCAACCAATCATGTGTCTCTTCCATGTCTATGCTAATTGTAGTCCTTAAAAAAGTAATGATAAGTCTGATACTATTTGCTTCATACATAAAGGTTGAATGTTATTGTAGTAAAGCTACTGCAAAAGAATAAGAGACTAATTTATTATGTATCAATGGAGTTTAGTAAGAATACTAAACACTTGCATAACACTTACAAAACTCTACCTAATATGTTTACTTAAATATCTTATTTAATACCAATTTTTAAGAAGAGAACGCAAGGGCAATAAAGTAATTTAATTTATATGAGGACATATATCCACAACACTAGGAACTTAGAGTCAATCCTAGATCACCCGGTCAAAATCTATGCTTCTTACAATGATGTCACATAAAAGAAATACATTGCAGTGAGGAAACTGGGATGGAAAAAAAACAGAAAGGGAGATAGAATTTGATAGATAGATGATAAATAGAGAGATAAGAGATGATGGATATAGATAGATAGATAGATAGATAGATAGATGATAGGTAGATGATAGAACAAATGGACAAATGGTAGGAAGACCTACAAATCCATTCCCTCTCTGATTTCAGTCAGACAGGCACTGTTAATCTGCATTAAAAGAGTGAGGACTGCTCCCTCTCTTCGGAAGCCCTCCTGCCTGGCTGGCTATTCAGCGCTCACACTTGGAAAACATCTCAAGTCCAGCATTAATGAGACAGTGCCCAGCCTCTCAACCCCACATATCACAGGTGGAAAACCCAGTGCACTCATTGTGCTACAAGCACATTTAACATCTTTATTTTTCTTCTGATGGATAGGCAGAAGGCACTGACCTCTCTCCAAATGATTGCAACGGCATAAAAGACCTATAGCTTTGGGTTATTCACTGTAGCAAGTCTCTTTTGCCAAGGGTAGTGCAGATTTTATTTCGAGGAGATTAATCCTTCTGAAGGAGAATGATACATTTGTGACATATCACTTCTGAGTAGCTCTCACGGATGTACAGAATTAACTCACAGTGATGCTTACTGATGCTGTCCAAGTCAAGGGGGATTCCCTCCAGTGCTGCATTCAACAACCAGGGGACCACAAGGGGGCGTTCAAAGATCCTATCCATACTATGTCCTTATTTCTGTGCCTTAAGAGCTATGGACTGAGGGAGAGTTAAAATAATCTTTAACCAGGAAAGAGAAGCAGATCCTGATAACACAACTATTGCTTAATGTCTCACACACTTAGGTCTCAACATGCTAATTTGACAGTTGTTTCAAATCAAAGTTGGGGTTGCAACATTGGATAAGCAATTGCCGACGGCCAAATCCACACAGCTAATAGGAAGATAGTTGTGTTTTTTGTTGTTTTTATCCTGGTGTATTCTACTGAAGAGATAAGTTGGATTGAAAAAATAACTTACAATCTGATTATATTCATTATAGTTTTAAATAATTTTTAATATTTAAAAAATATAGTTGAAAATATTCGTATTAATACTTTAACTTATCTAAATTAACACAATAGACTACATTACAGATTAAAATGAAAATGTGTATATATATTTCTTTATAACTTCTAAAATTTTATGTGCTTTTCCATGAAATATATTATTTGAATATTCTTAAAAGCAATCTTTATTCATTAACATTTTTCTTTTAACAAATTGATAGCCCTTATAACCTTATCCAACCTGTCGCAAACTGTATGGATCTTTACAACTGAGATAAAATCTATTATACAAGAGATAGTGTCACAGGACACCTTGGGCTTTGGTTACATGGAAATAAATCTATTCTCTCTCTCTCTCTCTCTCTCTCTCTCTCTCTCTCTCTCTCTCTTTCTTTCTCTATCTCTTTTTCTCTCTCAACCTTTTCATCTCACATTCTGATTTTCTCAATTTTTCATTTGTTTTTCCTATCTACATGTCAGCCTTTTTTCCCCTGGGGGCATTGCACCAGTCTTGTTCTGCCTTATTGGATGTTTAAAGTTCAGTTAGTATTCCACTTGAAACCAGTTCATTCTGGGAAAGACAGGAGCTTGCCTAAAGTACTGACACAAAAGACCACCTTCTGCAACTGTGAGAGAGACAAGAAACAAGTTGACAGTGCTCTCAAGTCACAGCATGCAGCTCCTCACATGACTGGGAATTTCAATGTGAATTTGACAGCAGTGAAATAAGCAATGTCTTCTAAAGTTAAAAACAATAACAGCTACAAAACAGGACAGAGTGTTTGGAGGGCAAAGCTAGGAATCAGTTAAACAATTTAGAAGCCTGTCAGCAATCCCTATAAGCAACGACAAGGTTCTTAAGTAGTACAGAATCCTTAGGGATATTAAGAATGGCTGTAGGAGCCCTGACTGGTTTGGCTCAGTGGATTGAACATCAGCCTGAGGACTGAAAAATCCCAGGTCCAATTCCAGTCAAGGGCAAATGCCCAGGTTATAGGCTTGATCCCCAGTGTGGGGTGTGCAGGAGGCAACCAATCAATTATTATCTCTCATCATTAATGTTTCTATCTCTCTCTCCCTCTCCCTTTCATTCTCTGAAATCAATAAAAATGTATTTTTAAAAAAGATGGCTATGAGAAACAATTAAGTAGAACTGACAGGAAATTATACGTTATTGAAAGTAATTCGTTCTCTCTTCTGCATCATCATGCCTTCCTTTTGTGCTAGTTCATTTCCATAAAATCATTTCATCTATTTAAAAATAAAGATAAGCCAAGCATTCTCTTCCCTCTATTTTTCCTTCAATCTACTTCATATATTTTACCAGAAAACGGAAGTAATTATCCATTCTTACAATTTATAATTCCCCTCTTCCCATTTTCTCTGCAACCCATTCACTCAATATTCAGCCTTTCCCTAACACCTTTGAAAATTGATGACTTACATATTTTTTAAACATTTTATTCACCTGGCTACTAGGAGCTAACACTCTGCCGTTCTCCCTGCAATCACTGCTTGCTCTTTCTTTTCTTTCTTTGCTGGTGCATCCTCATTTCCCAAACTTCTGATGTTGGAGTTTCTCATAGCGCAGTCAGTTCACCCCTTTCCTCCTCTCTGCCCACTCCTTTGATACGTCATCCTGTCTCAGGTCCTTAGAATTTATAGCTAATGACCCATAACTTTAATATTCTATTTAGTCTTATCTCCTGGATTCAGGCTTCTAGATTTTTTAAAATATATATTTTATTGATTTTTTACAGAGTGGAAGGGAGAGGGACAGAGAGTCAGAAACATCTATGGGAGAGAAACATTGATCAGCTGCCTCTTGCACACCTCCTATTGGGGATATGCCCAGAACCCAGGTACATGCCTTTGATCGGAATCGAACTTGGCACCTTTCAGTCCGCAGGCCGACCCTCTATCCACTGAGCCAAACCGGTTAGGGCTAGACTTGTAGATTTTTATATTGAACTGATTTTTCACATCTCACAGCACCTTAGAATTCATGTCTGAAAACAAAATTCCAAACTTCTGTTCCAAATAAGTTCTCCCCATAATCTTGCCATTTCCACTCGATGGACCTTCTCTCTGTTCTGTTGCTCAGGACACATTCTGTTGAGTGACCACTGATCCTCTTGCTCTAGAATATTAGCTTCAAAAAGGGAAGATTTCTGTTTCTTTTATTCACTGATGTATCTCCCAACTTGTACAAATGCTTAGAGAACTGCAGGCATCAAAAAAGGTTGACTTAAAATGAAAATTTATCTTAAAGCCTTTATCTAATTGGTCAGAAAATGTCAGCTAGGTTTCTTTCTTTCTTTCTTTCTTTCTTTCTTTCTTTCTTTCTTTCTTTCTTTCTTTCTTTCTTTCTTTCTTTCTCTTTCTTTCTTTCTCTTTCTTTCTCCTTCCTTCCTTCCTTCCTTCCTTCCTTCCTTCCTTCCTTCCTTCCTTCTTTCCTTCCTGCCTTCCTTTCTTCCTTCCTTCCTTTCTGCCTTCCTTTCTTCCTGCCTTCCTGCCTTCCTGCCTTCCTTTTACATTTCAGAATTAAAAAAAAACTACACATTAGGTGTGTGGATAGCACTGTGGTCTAAGACACACCTGTGGCAAGACTATTGCAATAGCCTCCTGTTCCTATTCTTTTCCTCTATAATTTATTCATGTATTAGTAGTAGGATGTTCATATTAAAACACACATAGCCAACTATGTACTCAGACCTCCCCAGTTGCAACCATATCACTAAAAGTAAACTTAAGTACTTAAAATAACCAATCTATCTCTTTACTAGAGGCCCGGTGCATGGATTCACAATCCAGGACCCCTTGGGAGATGTCGCACTGCTGGTTTCAGCCTGATCCCCGCAGGCCAGGCCAAGGGATCCCAATGGTGCATGAATCCATGCACTGGGCCTCTACTATGCATATAAGATCTTTGGGTAATCTCTCCCCCCCCTTCCCTCCCCTCACCCCCTTCCCTCTGAGATTCATCAATCTGTTCCATGTTTTCATGTCTGTGTGTTGACCATCTCTCTCCCAGTGGTTAGTGTGTGTCATAGCTACCAGTCAAATGGTTGAATGATCATATATATAATCTTCTGACTATTACTCTGACTTTACTCTTCTCCAAGTTCACACATTCCTCACTGCTTTTTCAAACCCAAAGTATATTTCTTCCTCTAGGCCTTTGCACTGCTGTCTCTGTGAGGAATATTCTCCTTTTAGATATCAGCAGGACTTATCCTCTTATCACCTTATGTCTTTACTCAAGTACTATGAATAAAGATTTTTGTGACCATGTCATTTAAATTGTTACCTATCTTCAATCTCTGACACAATTGCTTTGATTCATATGTTTCTTTGTCACCTTCTCCATCCACACATATATTTTAATTTGCTTGTTATTTTATCGTCTATACTAGAGGCCCAATGTATGACATTTGTGCACTTGAAGGAGGGTGTCCTTCAGCCCAGATTGTGAGAGAACTCAGGTCAGGTCAAGGGACCCCACCAGTGCATGATTGGGGCCAGAAAGAGAGACATGGGAGGTTGGTCAGCCAAGAAGGGAGGGCTTTAGGGCATGTCTGGCCCATCTCACTCAGTATCAATCAGCTGGACCCCAGGAGCAAGCTAACGTACTAGTTAGAGCATCTGCCCCCTGGTGGTCAGTGCACATCATAGTGAGTGGTTTAGCAGCCTTAGCATATCATTGGCATTTTATTCTTTGATTGGTTGAATGGCCGACCAGATGACTGGCCAATTAGCATATTAGGCTTTTATTATATAGGATTTTCCACTAGAATGTACACTCTAAGATAATAGAAATTTTTGTTGTATTTAATGATAAATCACAAATGCCAAGAATGGTGACTGATAAATAGCATGAAATTGCTTAGTTTTCTCAAATCTCACTTTCTTTCTGAGGTTGCCTTGAGAGTCATAGCTTAATTATTTTATTAGCCCTCTAATTATTTTTCTGTCTCCATTCTATATTTCTACAGCCAAGTGCCTACACATACAGTAGACTTTCCTTTTTCAGTTGTGGCTTCTTCCAGTTGTCCCCTATCATTATCTACTTCTGGTTAATCCCTTCACAGAATTAATCAACATCTGAATTTATGTTGTTCATTATCTTTTCTTTTTATTAGCAGAAAGTTTCCACAAAACCAGAAGATTCTCTTGCTTTGTTGTTTGCTAGATCTTATCAAACCACTAATGAATAATGTTTCTCAAAGAAAAAAGTTTGTCAAATAAATAAATGATGATAGCTATAAAAATAATTGTTATCATGGTATTTCCGAAATAAAATAAATACTTATTCTAATAACATTTCTTTAAATAAAGAAAAATTTAATAATGATCCAAGGTCAATTATAATCTTATTAAAATAAATCACATGAATGTACAGACATAGCAAAAATTTGGAACAAAATGAATGTTTAAACATGACACTTCTATTTTCCATTTACATTAAAATAAAATTCAGAAATGGAATATTACTATCAAAATTTCTTATTTTTGGTAGATAACTTTGGAAACTATTTATATGATAACTATAATTTTATCATTCCAATCACCTTCTAATGCTAGAAAGGGGTCCTTCCAATAGATATTGATATTTTAATACACCTTTCAAATAACCACGGTGATTTCAGTAGGGTTGTGCTCTACCAGTATATGGATGTCCCTTTAATAGACCCTATATTCATTGTTCTTCTGCCTGACCGGACCATCTGCCACTTCCCTTGAATTGGTAAAGACCAAAACATCATGTCAAGAAGCATGCAATTCAGCCCACTGAGTTGATTTGTTGTACCTTCTTTCATCAGAGAAGTGACCTTCCAAATGCCTTTCAAGTCTGTTATATACTTAGGCATAGGGGCAGTTTGCATTCATGTGTGAGAACAGGTTAGTAATTAGCCCTAAAATGGAAAATCTCTAGGCCGAAGTTCCAATTGTTGCCTTTGGAGGCATTCTCAGATTTTTATTAATTTTTTATTCTTTGCATAAGCACCAGTCTATGCCCCACAGTGAGCTATCAAACAGAGACATTGTTGAGACTGGCAGCAGTCCAGCTTTATTTCTACACTCTAGGTCTCAGGCAGTCTTCTTTGCTTCTTATGACATGTTTGACTAATATTACTTGAAGGACAGATTTCAGATTTGGATGCCTTCTTACAGGAATAGTTCCCCAGTTAGATATAATGTTCATCCCTCCCAATATATCCAGTAAAAGGGACACAACCACTTTAAATATATCAATATATATCATTTTTGTCCCAATTTTCACCTTAATATTATTTTTCTTAAATACTGAAATTAGATTCAGAAATTGAATATTGCATTCAAAACTTTCACATCTTTGAAACATAGCTTTAGAAGCTATTTATATGGAAAATAAAAGTGTATTTTAGGATTCAAGTTTGTAATCTGTTAGATCAGAGGATGAAAGTTAAACATCTGTAAAATAAGATGAAATGGAAAAAAAGTCTACAAAGTGTGAACTGCTTGTAACATATTTTCATTTGTTTCAGTTTGCTTGGCTTTCCATTCATAAAATGAATTAGATTCTGATATCATATAAATCTTCATAAAATCAAAACTATGTGAAATAATTACAAAGTTTTTAAAGTCAATATAGGTCAGTATATTAGTCTTAGATAACTTCCTTGGTTAAGATGAATTCTTTGAAATAACATTGTTCTAGATTAAGCAGAAATGTGACTTAACCTATTTTATTTCATGTGTAGTTGACTAGACTTCAGATTTATAATTTGTATGGCTATTTCTAAAAAGCCAAGAAAAGAAATATCATCAAGAGAGAAAATACCATTGTGGCATTAGTGAGAAATAAAGATGAGTGGATATTTAACAATCCCTAACTATCTGGATAACATCGAACCCAATATATTACTCTAATAAATCTATATGCAGCCAACATTTAAAGCTCTTAACTCCTTGCTTAGCAGGCTTTCCTGGACTTGAGCCCCTTTATCTAACTCCATAAATATCTGAGAAAAGTTCTAAGTAGTGTTTAAGAACTTAAGACAAAGATAATTTACACTTTTTTCCACTTCCAAATGTGAGAAAATGTGACATCAGGTGAAATAAATAGAAGAATAGATCCATTACATTATTGATTTCTTCAATTTCTGCATTTTTAGTAGATTCTGTTTCTCTCACGTTAGATAGGAAGGAATAAAACAGATAGAGTGAATTTTTCATTGATAATTAAAAAATCAAACTGAGATGTTACGGTAAAAAATAACTTGCCCTCTCTTAACTATAAAATATCATACTAATGTTCTTTTGTAATGTTCTGGTCAGTTGAATTAAGTAATATATATTTAGTGAAAGTCACTCTATGACGTTATGCTTTCCTCACATCCCTGTGGGGTATTGTCGTGGAAGACTAACCATGCCAGGTGACTATGTTGTCTTAGTTATGATCTCTGAACAAAATGCCTCATGTTTTTGCTAGCATGCATGGTTTTATGGTGTGTCTGTGTGTGTGTGTGTGTGTGTGTGTGTGTGTGTGTGTGTGTGAACTTTCAGACTCTTCATTATTTCCGCTTTAGTAGAATATAGATCCCCAGGTTTAGAGACTATGGCGACATTCTCCGTGCAGAAGTTTTGGTTGAGAGCTGGAATTGTCAAAAGAATAAATCCTGTGGAAGCAGTATCCCCCAAAGAAATTTATTTAAGAGCTGTTTCTCTTGTCCTGGCCAGTGTGGCTCAGCTGGTTGGAGCATTATCCTGTACACTGAAAAGCTGTGAACTGGATTCCCTGTCGGATTAGATATCTGGGTTTCAGGTTCAATCCCTGGTGGAGGTATGTATGGAGGGCAACCAATTGGCGTTCTCCCTCATGTCAGTGTTTCTCTCTCCCTTCCCCTGTCTCTAAAATCAATGAGTATATCCTCAGGTTAGGATTAAAAACAACAGTTTCTCTTGGAAACTTGAAGGAAAAAAATCTGAATATTTGTTATCCGCCCCCCCCCCCCCACCACCACCTTTGATACAATGATTCATTGTGTCCCTTTTCTTAGGTTAAGTTTTCTCATCTCTTAGAAAAAGTACATATGAGAGGATACATGAAAATTGCCTGATTTTATCTACTGAACCATTATTAAAATTAAGTTACAGTATGACAAGAACCTTTTATGCTTTTTTAAAATATATATTTTTATTGATTTTTTAGAGAGGAAGAGAGAGGGATAGAGAGAAACATCGATGAGAGAGAAACATCGATCAGCTGCCTCCTGCACACCCCCCACTGGGGATGTGCCTACAACCAAGGTACATGCCCTTGACTGGAATCGAACCTGGGACCCTTCAGTCCCCAGGCCGATGCTATATCCACTGAGCAAAACCAGTTAGGGAGAACCTTTTATGCTTTTTGATGTGTTATACCAATGAGCTATTTGACATGTCTATCTTTCCATTCTCTACATTTCTTTTGTTTTAATCCTCACCAGAGGATATTTTTTCCATTGATTGTCAGAGAGAGTGGAAGGGAGGTGGGGGTAAGAGGGTGAGGAAGGGAAACATCAGTGTGAGAGAGACACATTGATCGGTTGCTTCCCACACGTGTTCCGACTGAGGTCAGGGGTCAAACCTGCAATCCAGGACAGTACCCTTGATCATGGGAATAGAACCCGTGATCCTTTGGTTCACAGGCTGAGGCTCTAACCACTGAGAAAAACCAGCCAGGGCCCATTCTCTAAGTTTTTAATGCTCTATCTTCAAAATGTTTTTAATAGTAAGTACATAATTTGAAAAGCCTTGCATCCCGCCCCCTCCCCCCTTGCTTGAAGATTTACAGCCCTGAACATTACAGTGAGTTCCATGACGTCCCATACAAATTCTTTCCTCTCAGCACACCACCAAGTGGTTGGACCACAGAACAGCTTTATATGGCATATATGTCCTAGAGGACAGCAGCAAACACAAGGACACCCAGTAAGTTTTCTTTTGACTCCTCAAGGCATCTAAACTAGTAAAATTAACCGTTTCTCCGAGACGGGGTAAGCCACACCCACCAGCCAATCAGAGCGGCTGTATGCAAATTAGCCCAGCCAACATGGCGGGCGCCACTCACGGACCTGAGTAAACGGCAGTTTCCATTGCGGCAGGAGCGAAAGTGAAGCTGTACCCACTCCACTTAAACTGCCTCTAGCGAAACACAGATTTGAAACAATTTAACAATCATAGAATCCTCGGGAGCTGAAGGACACAGCAGCCTGGGCCTAACCAGTAAAAGTAACATTGTCTCATTATAGACGCTGCGGGGTGAAGCAGAGAGGAGGCTTCCTTAGTAGTTAGTAGGCTGCCTTAAAGGAACAGTTTATCAATTATAGAAGATAAACAAACCCCAGAAACCTGCGTCCAGCCAGCCTTGCTGGGACATTGGGTCAATGAGAGCTGTGGGCAGCCTTAAAGCCCCTCACCCAGGCTGGTCAGGCACACCAGCAGGTGGACATCCCCTGAGGGGTCCCAGACTGAGAGAGGGCACAGGCTGGGCTGAGGGACCTCCCGAGTGCACAGAGCGGCTGCAGGGCAGGACAGCGCAGGACCCAGGACCCGTGAGTGGGAAAGAGGCGGCAGGGTTGGAGGGCACCGGGAAGCGGGTAAGAGGCAGCAGGGGGCCGGCGGCCTGCTTGGTGGGCTTCCCAGGCCCTTTGCAGGGCATCGGGGAGTGGGTAAGAGGTGGCAGGGGGTCGGCGGCCTGCTTGGCAGCTGTCCAGGCCCTTGGAGGGGCATCGGGGAGTGGGAAAGAGGCAGCAGGGGGTCAGTGGCCTGCTTGGTGGGCTTCCCAGGCCCCTTGCAGGGCA
>PVJC01022681.1:0-27076 GCA_004026665.1 Murina feae
ATTACTCTTTTATTAAATAGGATATACATAGATACATACATATACATAACTGTTTTTGCCAACATTATCAGTTCAATCTAACATTAGGAAATTTAAAAAATACAAATGTTATTATGGCTGACCTAGAAAAACCAGTTCTATGCTAAGACTGTGCAACACTTTCCATCCAGGCTCTCTATATGATGAATACTCAGTCTTCCCCAGCCACTCTGAGCCTGGGGACTGTGTCACCCCCACATTTCAGACGAGGAAGCTGACATGTAATGAGGCAAATGAACACCACCCCCTCAACCCAGGTAGCCCGTGGCTGAGCCAGGAGAACCTGGGTGATACCCCATGGTTCCAGTCTGCGCTCTATAGCACCAGGCAGCTTCTCAAAAGAGAAAAGTGCAGAGACAATATGATTGGAATTTTAAAGGACAGAAAAGAGGATCCCATTCTCCAAAGTGAAAGGAGAAATGCAATGTCACCATTTGCAAGGATTTTATTGGGTGTACCAAAGTCACCCTTAGTCAACTTCATAAAAAAGCAAAGTCTAACCAGCAAAATGTAATTTGGGGCATAATATTCAACTTTCATGCCCTAGCCGGTTTGGCTCAGTGGATAGAGTGTCAGCTTGTGGACCAAAAGATCCTGGTTCAATTCCAGTCAAGGGCACATACAGCAGTTGCAGGCTCCTATTCTGTCTGGGCCCTGGTCAGGATGCATGCAGAAGGCAACCAACCTGTATTTCTCTCACACTGATGTTTCTCTCTGTCTTTCTCCCTCTTTTCCACTCTCTCTAAAAAAAATCAATGAAAATATATCCTTAGATGAGGATTAAAAAAAGAAGAAGAAAATATAAGAAACTATGCCTTCAAAAATCACTTCTTACCTCAATGTCAAACATTTCCACAGAGTTGTCCAGCAGCTTTACTCTGAGAGGAAAGAGCTTCTCCTGCATTCTAGCTGCCATTCGCGTCATCCCTGCTGAGTGAGCTGGCCCGGGCTCCAGGGTGCTCACTCCTGTGGGGGGCCGGGCGCCAAGGCGTGCCCCTGGGGTCTGCAGGGCTCGGTATGTTCCTTCTATCTCCCCCATTCTTCATCAGCTAAGAGTGAGGAATATGCTACAAAAAAATAAAACCCAAAGAATCACCACCAGCTATTTAGACATTAAAACAATGTAAAAAATGACCAGGTACACAGAAATTCTCTGCATGATTTTACAACTCCAATGAGTCTTAAATTACATAAAACTACAGAGGTGCCCTGGGTGGGTGGCTCAGTTGATTGAAGTGCTCCTATACACCAAAAGGTTGCAGATTAGATTCTCAGTTAGGGCACATAGGTTGTGGGTTAGATCCCTGGTTGGGTGTGTATGGGAGACAAATGATCCATGTTTCTTTCTCCCTTTCACCCTCTAAAGAAAAATCAATAAAAACACATCCTTGAGTAGATTAAAAAAAAAACCCCAAAAATATATTCTACTCATACTTGGTTGGTGGAACAGAAAATATAATAAGCACCTCCAATAACAGTATTTCCCAGGGGATTTTGCAGGCTGGGTGGCATCTGAGCATACTGACCCCACAGAAACTCCTATGAGAGCCGCCTCACCATCACTTGGTGGGCAGAGGGCAAGAGGCTGGCTGGGCTAGTCCTTCTCAGGCTCTGCCAACCAGCCCACTGTGCTGTCCGGGCCTTCGGCACAAGTAACGGGTCCCACGTGGCACAGCATCAGTGTGCTCAGCAGGCTCCTCATTTCTGCTGATGGGTGGGGAAAATTCCAAGGACAGTAGCTCAAGACAACCACGCCTGTCTCTGCCAGCTTTGCATTTCTTGGTTTTTCTAGGTTGTGTCTCACAAGGCTGGAGTGGGTGCCACTGGTGGTGAGGGAAATAATTTCAGGCATGGTACGAAGGAGAGCCTACGTGAGTGTCATGAGGATCACACACCTGAGGTTGGAAGGCATCCTCCCTATCCTGTCCTCACAATGACCATCTGCCACCCACCTAACTGGTAACAACACTGAGGGTCCAACAGAGCTAAGTAGCTGGGGCAGCACTGGGTGCCCTTTTCAATCCTCCTTGTGCCCTGGGAAAGGACTCTGCTTTTTAAGTTATTGAGTTGAGTAGGGCAAATCACTTCAGAGTTCTTTAACAAAGAAAGAACAGGCTAAGTATCAGCCAGAATCTAATAAGACTAGCTTGCTTTGAATTGTATTCATTAATATAGTTACCTTCTATTTATGGCAAATTTCCTTCTTAAATATATATATTTATGTTTGAAAGTCAACTTAAAGAAACGCATTTAACAGTAAAACACAATATGGCAAAAATGAATGCCAGATGTATAATCAAGAAAGAATGCAGCTGCTACCAAGTGTTTTGTTTCACATAATCATCTTCAAAATATCTTATACAAGTTTGCAGTAAATGTTTTAGAGGATTAATCTCACTACATTCCTGGTTTAGTTCCTTGCTTGCAAACTACATGGCTGGCTGAGTTCCTTCGGCCCTTTTCTCTTTGTCATGCTTATTTTGTTATCAATACAAACTCATGAACTTTTTACTTGAATTAAGTCCTAAAAGCTTCTCAGTGATGAGGTGCCAGGCATCCTATTCTGTCCACTTAAACCCTCCCTGGGCAAGAACTTCCATGCACATCTGGTTGAGCAGACAGTAAGCACAAAGCAAGGAAGTGAAACCCCCCAGGAAAGTGGAAGGTAAACAGCAGGGCACAGGATGAGGCCGTGTGTCATTTTGCCAAGCACACTTCCTACAGATGTTTGGGTTGGGTTAGCAATTACCCATTATCTTCAGAATTCTCTCTCCAGGTTGTATACCCCTGAGAGCAGGAACTAAATGCTACTGTAAATATCTGCTATGTGTTTACTTAAAGTCACTGACATCAAAGAATCCAAACTGCCTCATTTTGCAATGCATTGTGTAGAGTTCAGAAACAAAGACAGGGCTCCCTCACAAGCAGAATGACACTTGAGGAATCACTGTTTTCATGCCATTAATAGTAAACCTGAGGCCTAACTGGTTCGGCTCAGTGGATAGAGCGTCAGCCTGTGGACTGAAAGGTCCCAGGTTCAATTCCGGTCAAAGGCATGTACCTTGGTTGTGGACACATCGCCAGTAGGAGGTGTGCAGGAGAAAGCAGGTCGATGTTTCTAACTCTCTATCCCTCTCCCTTCCTCTCTGTAAAAAATCAATAATAATAATAAAAAAGTAAACCTGAGATACACAGGTTCTGAGAATCATAAATATGAGCTTCTTCATTTCAATTTCACAAACTTGAACAGTTAGTACAAAAGTGAGGGGAGGTGTCTTCTGTGTGAAACATGATTAAGTTCTTGGTCAGCTCACATTTAGTGAACCGGAACCATCAAGAGTAGGTTCTTCTGAAACAAGCTGGGGGATGTTTTATTTTAGGCACCAAAGCTACCTTTCCACTTTTAAGCCAAGCTACAATTCTGAAAACATGTAAACCAGAATACATTTTTAGAAGTCACTATCCTTATTTATTCCATTGTATAATTCTCATTTACATTTGTTCTTAATAATTTTATATGGAAAAAACTTCTTCAGGCTCTGTCTCTTCTGTCATTGTAAGAAAGTCATGTCTACACACGTACTTCTAGAAAAAGGCAAGAAAGTCGAACCCATAGTGTCCAGGGGGAACACATTCAGGTAAGAAAACGCTAAGGAAAATATGCAAGGAGGTTAATGCTAGAAAAGTCAGGGCAATGGTCCCTCCTTCGTGGTGGGAGGGGTCTGTCACTGGAGGGTAAAGGGGCTCAGTTCTATTACTTTACCAGGGCAGCGTTCACTTTATAATTCATTGAGCTATAGATTTGACTCATGTGGTTTTTCTATGTCTGTGTTTATTTTATAATAAAAACATATTTTAAACACCATACTTTCAATTTAACACTGCTTCATCTGTCAGAAGAAGGAAAGACATATTACACATAAAAGACTTTTCTTAGTTCAAGGAATACTAAAACATGGCTCCCTAGAGGAAACTCCTTCCTCCCAGCAAACTTAGATCCAATACTGTAAACATTGGCACAGCTAGCACTGAAACTCAGGGTCATCTGAGGAAGACGGATTCACTTGAGTCAATGCCCCAGGAGGGACCCTGCTGTGACATTCCAAAGAAAAATCTATCTGCTATGACATAATAGTAATGTGGCATAAACTACCCATTTAATGAGCATTCAGCTTTAAGAAAGCCTTGAAAGTAGGAAACTACAGTGCTGTGAATGTCAGCTAACCTTGTTCTCAAAGTCTATCCATCTATTTCAGAACAAGCAGCATAATTGGACACTTCCTGTAGAAAGTGAGGCTGATCATCCAAGTCACTTTCTACAGCTCCATGACTTCCTCCAGCCTGACTCCTGGAAAGATGTCTGCATTGAGCCGTTTTTTACAAATTATGACCTACAGAAGTTACTTTGTTCCGTTTTGTGTGCTTATAAATCAACATTACAAAGGCAAGAATATGCAAGCCAGGCTAGAAATAAACACAGCAAGGTCACTACCAGTCCCTGACACACCCAGTGTTCTGCAGCCCCTACTCACATCTCTACTGCTGCCAGAGAACCTTTCCAGAAATCCCGAGAGAAGTGACCTCCGAGGGACTGCAGCCCATTTTCCCATCTGCCTTCCACCAGATTGAAATGCTTTGTGGTCTTCATTTCTAAAAATACTGCTGGTCGCTGTAAACAGTTTCCACTACTGACATTTAGTGCTACCTACAACAAACTCAGCTCCTATGCGTACATACTCAATAAAAAACTTAAAAAACCACCTTGAGATATATTCCACCTTGAAGTTGGAAAAATTTGGTTCAAAAGTCTGCCAAGGCTTTGACTAACGATGTGTGATGCAGGTTTGTAACCAATGTTGCCTGGGGAGGGAGGGTGTTGATATCCAGGGAGGCTGTGCCAGGGTTGGGGCAGGGGTCATATGGGAATTCGCCATAACTTCACTCAGTTTAGCTGTGAACTAAAAACTGCTTTAAAAAAAGAAAAAGAAAAAGAAAAAGAAAAAGAAAAAGTCTAGGGGAATAAAAGGTCTGCCACAGAACACATAACTCAGAAGTGACAGAGTCAGGACTCAAGCCCAGCCTGGACTTGGCCACCATGTTCCCGGTCTCTGCTGGAAAACCAGCTCACAGCTCCCCAGACACACAGCCCATAATTACTCTAAGGGAGCTTGCTCAAATTTCTCTGTGCAAAAAAAAACCCACCTTCCATGAAATATTTTTGGTTGCTTCTTTTAGGAGGACCAAAAAATACACAACAGGTTCTTGAATTCCGTCATTCTGTTCCATGTCATTTCCTTACAACTGATTAGGAAAAAAAGTCCCTTTCTGGTGGGACCACTGTCTGTGTGGAGTGTGTACGGTCTCCCATGTCCATATGGGTTCCTCTGGGGACTCCGGGCTCCTCCCAAATCCCAAGGATGTCACATGAGGGGAATGCCCTATGTACATGTACAGTGTCCCTATCTTTGTGTGCATGGGTGGCCCTAAGACGGAAGGGCACCTGTGGGGGTGGGGGTGGGGTGCCTCCACCCTGCTTCCTGAACTGCTGGGAGAGGCTCCAGCCATCCATGACCCTGAATTGAAACCAGCAGGTTAGAAAATTGTTACCTTACTTGTTTTTATTTTTTTAATGTATTTAATTGATTTTTTACAGAGAGGAAGCGAGAGAGACAGAGAGTTAGAAACATCGATGGGAGAGAAACATCGATCAGCTGCCTCCCGCACATCCCACACTGGGGATGTGCCCACAACCAAGGCACACGCCCCCTATTGGAATCAAACCTGGGACCCTTCAGTCCACATGCCGACGCTCTATCCACTGAGCCAACCCAGTCAGGGCCTTACTTGTTTTTAGTATTAATGTTTCTCAAATGTATGTGTAGCTGATGTTTATTTCAATGTCTAATATTAGAAGTGTTTGGAATCTTTATTTAGAAGTTTGATGATGTTTTTGTGACCAGAAATATGTGGTAGGAACTTAGCTCTGATTCATATCATTAGCTGCTGGTAAAACTGGCTTATTTTAGGTTATTTCTCTTAATGTCAGTTTCCAAGAACCTGTTGACGACTGAGGACTTGCTGTACTTCTACAGTGACCAATGAAGGATGCAGAAGATGGCACTCATTCCCCTGCACGTTCTAATGTCCTAAACCCCATTGTAGTGTTGGGAATGAACTTCTGGTGCTGATGGCATTTAAATGGAATTGTCACCTGGTTCTCAACCCTGGATTGCATTACTTCTTTAACACAATGCAGCAAGAGATGGACTCTTTTTATTCCCTTTCTAGTAATCATGGCTGAGTAATTCAATCAATGTTAAGGACCTGGAGGAAGCCTCCATTGCTTAGGCAAGGCTTCATAGAGCTGACAAGGAACAAACGGCTGGCCAGTGCAGGGCAGGTGGGCATGCCACCCAGGGAACAGGGCCAGCTTCACAACACACCCTCCCCAGGATACAGCTCATCTGTTGAAAGCCATAGAAAACATGTCTGGTGCTGAAAACATGTCTGGGGAGAAGGGCACTTCGGAACTCACCTGTACATCTGCTCCAACAGGTGCTTAAGGATCCATGTCACATATCTGAAGCCTAAGGATTGACAAGAACCTACATCCTGGGCAATGCTGTTCCTCAAGTACTAGGAAGGGCAGTCACAGTCACCAACCTCAAAAACCTCTCGTGTTGAAGGGCAGCTCACAAAAACAGAAAGGTGTCCCCAGGCTGTGATAAGAGGCCATATAATCATGTGGACACTCAGGCACTCATGGGAAACGAGGAAGGAATGACACAGCAGTAGCCTGGGGGCAGGGGGGCGGGAAGTCTGGAGGCAGTGCACCTGGGATCTAAGTCTAACTCGGCCATGGATGAGTGGTCATTTCCCCACGCCCAGCCCCACTCTTACGACTTTAGATAACCAATATCTGCAAACCTTACAATTCTTTTATTCCCTAGGTTTTTAAAAGAATTGCCTGAACACTAAACAGATATTAGTAATTTTGACCTTCTACCATCAGGTATTCTGACTTTACATGAAACAAAATTCTATTAACTGAAAAATAAAGTTTAAAAATAGTTTTTATTTATTGATTTTAGAGAGAGAGGAGTGGGGAGGAGAGAGAAACATACATTGATTTATTGTTCCAATTATTTATGCATTCATTGGTTGACCCTGGACCATACTTGCAACTTTGGAGTATAGGTATTGCACTCTATCCAACCAAGTACCTAGCCAGGGTGTGAAAAATAAAGTTTTAAGAGCTGAAATAAATTTGGATAGCTGACTGATTTTCAACACTTTTTTAAAATATGAAGTTGCCCAATTCACCATCAAAATCGTCACAAGTCAGAAAGATGTCTATACCAATACACCTGCTTTGATGTGAAAGCAGGTGTTTGGCACACTAACTTCTGTTAGAGAAGGAGGAATATAAGCATAAGCATTTGCTTATATTCAAAAAGACTGAAGGATAAACCAGAAACTAATGAGACAGTAGGCACCAGGCTGGGGGAAGATGGGGGAGCATTGGGAAGGCATCCTGGAAGCCACTTTTAATATACTATGTTTAGTCATGTTGACTTGGGAACCTTGTAAATGTTCTTATATTATTAGAAAGCAGAATTAAATCAGTGTTTTAGAAAAGCAAGCCCTAAAATTTCAAACAAAATGAGACAGACGATTCTCATTGTACACTAAAACAGTGGCTAACTACAAAGAGAATTAGTTCAAGTAATTTTAAAACTTAGTAACATCATTACACATCACTAATAAAATGTATCCTAATGATTAAAAGACTACAAGCGAAACCAGAATGTGGCATCTAACCTAATAAGAGTAATATGCAAATTAACCATCACTCTGAGACACCTAAGCCACGCCCACCAGCCAAGCCACACCCACCAACCAATCAGAGCAGTTGTATGTAAATTAACCCAGCCAAGATGGCGGCCAGCAGCCACGGAGCTAGAGCAAACAGGAGGCTTCCATTGCACCAGCGATGGAGTAGAAACTGCATGCCTAGGCTAGCTGGGCCTCTGCTCAAGGCAACAATATTTCAATTATAGAAGCCACGGAGCTGAAGCAAACAGGAGGCTTCATTGTCTGACTAGGCCTCCATTCAAGGCAACAAAGTTTCAATTATAGAAGATAAATAAATCCCAGAAACCTGATTCCAGCCAGTCTCGCTGGGACATGGGTCAATGGAAGCTGTGGGCAGCCTGAAAACGGCCCTCAGCCCCTAACCCAGGCTGGCCACACCCCCATGGAGTGAGGGTCCACACTGGGAGGCTTGGCCAGCCTGCAAACAACCATTAGCCCCTCACCCAGGCTGGCCAGGTACACTAGCAGGTGGACATCCCCCGAGGGGTCCCAGACTACAAGAGGGCACAGGCTGGGCTGAGGGACCCCCTCGAGTGCACAAATTTTTGTGCACTGGGCCCCTAGTATTCCATAAAAAAATGACCTCATTTCTTCAATAAATGGCAAAGAAAGTGGGGAGGGAGGAAATAAACTATTAAAAGACTAGAGGCCCAGTGCATGAAATTCATACACTGGTAAGGTCCCTAGCAACTGCTGGCCTGCTACTCCCTTCCTTCCCCTGGCCAGCCCGCCCCCTAATCCAACTCCCGGAAGAACTCTGGTTGAGGGGACAATTTGCATACTATACTTTTATTAGATTAGATGTTACCTGTTAGATGTGGACCTTATTTGAATCCTGAATCAAGTATTTATGGAACAATCAGGGAAATGTGAATAGTAACTGGATATAATATATAATAAAGCACTGTTAATTTTCTTAATGATATCTAATCTAATAAAAGAGTAATATACTAATTGTATCACTCCACTATATCCCAAGCAACACCCACCAGCCAATCAGAGTGACTATATGCAAATTAACCCAACCAAGATGGCGGCCAGCAGCCACAGAACTAGAACAAACAGGAGGCTTGGTTGCCCCGGCAATGGAGGAAGCTAAGCTTCCCGCCTGCCTTGGCCAGCTGTGGCCTCCACTCAAAGCAACAAAGTTTCAATTGTAGAAGCCATGGAGATAGAACAAACAGAGGCTTGGTTGCCCCAGCAATGGAGGAAGCTAAGCTTCCCACCTGTCCTGGCCGGCTGTGGCCTCCACTCAAGGCAACAAAGTTTCAATTATAGAAGAATAAATCCCAGCTACCTGCTTCTAGCCAGCCTCACTGGGGGCTTGGGTCTCTGGGGGCCGTGGCCAGCCTGCAAACAGCCATCAGCCCCTCACCCAGGATGGCCACACCCTCAGGGCTTGGCCAGCCCGCAAAGAGCCATCAGCCCCTCACCCAGGCTGGTCAGGCACCCCAGCAGGATCCCCCACCCTGAAGGGGCTGTGGCCAGCCTGCAAAGAGCCATCAGCCACTCACCTATGCTGGACAGGCACCCCTGTAGGACCCCCCTCCCTGAAGGTGATGTAGCCAGTCTGAAAACAGCCTCAGCCCCTCACCCAGGCTGGCCAAGAACCCCAGCAGGACCCCCACCCTGACCCGGGACACCCTTCAGGGCAAACCAGTTGCCCCCCCACTCATGCACCAGGCCTCTATACTATATAATAAAAGGATAATATGCAAATTGACCCTAACAGCAGGACAACTGGGAATGACTGGTCACTATGACACACACTAACCACCTGGGGGCAGATGCTCAATGCAGAAGCTGCCCCTGGTGGACAGTACACTCCTACAGAGGGAGCTCTGCTCAGCCACAAGCAAGGCTGACAGCTGCCAGTACAGCGGCAATGGTGGGAGCCTCTCCTGCCTCCTCAGCAGCACTAAGGATGTCCGAATGCAGCTTAGGCCTCCTCCCCAATGGCAAGTGGACAACCCCTGAGGGCTCCTGGGCTGCCAGAGAGATGTCTGACTGCCAGCATAGGCCTGATCACCTGAGAAGCGGGCCTAAGCCAGCAGGTGGACATTCCCCGAGGGGTCCCAGGCCGGGCTGAGGGACCCCCTCCCTCCCCAAGTGCACAAATTTTTGTGCACTGGGCCTCTAGTTGTGTATATATAAAGGATAAAATGGAATAATGTCTAGGATTTACTTTACTATAGTAAGATGGAGGGGACTGTAGACCAAACAAACAAACAAAAAAACCCCCCCACCAATTGCCCTAACCTGTATGGCTCAGTGGCTAGAGCGTTCGCCTGCGGACTGAAGGGTCCCAGGTTCGATTCCAGTCAAGGGCATGTACCTCGGTTGTGGGCACATCCCCAGTGGTAGGTGTGCAGGAGGCAGCTGATCTGATGTTCTTTCTCATTGATGTTTCTAACTCTCTCTTTCCCTCCCTCTCTGAAAAAAAATCAATAAAATATATTTTTAAAAAACACAAAAACAAAAACCCACCAATCTACTTGCCCATATGTTGACTACGGAAGCTGGGTTTTATATATTATCCCTACTTGTGTGAATGTTTGGAATTTTCCGTAAGTTAAAAACAAACAGGTCTAGCAACAAGTTTCAATGTATATAAGGATCTAAGGATCCCCTGGAATAGTGTACAGCTGATAGGAAGAGTGTGTGGTTCCTACACAATGAAAGGCTGGCTCAGGCCCTCCCTGTCTACCAGATATCAGTGCCAGAGAATGAAGACTCTTGCTGAAGGACAAAGATCCAATCAATGGTGAGGAGAGACCAGCAGCCAGTATCCTGGCTACCAGGCCAAGGTAACAAAAGGCAAATTCTTCAAGATTAAAAAACAAAAAGAAATTTGACTTAAAAAACTACACCATGCATTATAAATTCACTGTTTCTTCTGTCACCTCCATTTTATTTCAGTTACTGTACTTTTCAGTTCTAAAATTCCGACTTGTTTTTCTTTATATCTTTTTTTTTTTGGCTAAAACTTTCTATCTTTCCACTTGTTTCAAGAGTATCCTTACTTCTTGGAACATTTCAATAACAGCTGCTTTAAAGTGTGTTTTAGTTTTTTTATTGCAACCATAACAACTTACCACAAATTTAGCCTCTTAAAATAACAGCCTTTTATTATCTCAGTTTCTGTGGGTTGGTAGTCTGGATGTGTATGGACCAGCAGAGTTCTCTGCCTAGGGTGCCATAAGGTCTAAGTCAGGGTGTCAACTGGCTTAGGGTTTTATGTGGCTGCTCTGGGAAGAAGGTACTTGGGGGCTCATTCAGTTCTGCTTGGATACAGGACTGAGGGCCCCAGTCCATGCTTCTGGAGCTGCCTGTAACCCATAGCTCCCTTCATCTTTATAGGCAGCATGCTGAATCCTTCTCAGGCTTCCAAGTCCCTTCTGCTGCAGCTGGGGAATGAGCTCTGCTTTTACAGACTTGTGGAAATAGAAGAGGCCCTGCTGGGTGATCCGGGACACCTCTCTTTTAATATTAGCTGATTAGGACCCTAAATTACATCTGTAAAGAGCTTTTGCAGCATAACAACATGTCCCCAGAAGTGATACTGGTGGATGAAAGTCATGAAGGCCAAATTTTTGCCAACTCCAAGTCTTTATCAGGTAATTCCAACACCTGCAGCACTTCAGCTTTTGTCTGACTTTTCTCTTGTGAGGTGGCATTTTCCTGGTTCTGCATATGCTGGGTAATTTTGAATTGTATCCTGGACATTTTAAAAAATGTATTATGAGACCTTGGGTTTTGTTTAAATCCCATGCAGAATGCTGGTACTTTTGCTTTGGCAGGCACTGGCCTGGCTGGGTGCAGGCTGCAAGTCCCGACCAGCCATCTCCAGGCTGTGGTTGGCTTCAGCTCATCTGCAGAGGCTGTCTTCCCGTGTACCACAACCCAATGGCCAGCATTATTTCCATTATTTGAGTTGCCAAAGTCTCTGGCAAGTTGCTCAGGGTCAGACCCATGCCCACACAGCTCAATGTTGAGCCCCAAAGTTCATAAACCACTTGGGTCACTTTTCCAAGCTCCTCCCTCTTTGCAATCTCCCTTGTGTACTTTCCAGTTGTCTGGGGCTCTCCTCCAGAAACCTGGGGCTTTAGTCATTTCCCGTGACGATACCCATATCTGGGACAAAGCAACAGGGCTCCCCCACTCCCTTAGAGATTCAAGTGTCTGTAGGCTCCTGCTGTCACAGGTCTGAGTGGAGGACAAGGAGGGAGAGGACAAGTGTGGCTTTCCTCACCCTCTCTCTTCTCCTGCAGCTCTCCTTGCTCCCACCTGTGCCCATCTCTGGGTTTCAGATATCTGAAGACCAGGCTGAGGATGCTTGGAGTAAAACAGGAACCTCCCTGTTGGTGCAGTGTACTTCAAATTCTGGCCTTTGTCCCCAATCTGTCTGTCACCATTTGTCAGAAGTCCCCAAATAGCTCCATGCAGCTGTCCAGGCTCTCTAGCTACAGTGAGTGGGAGGGCTACAGTGGAGTGTGCACATCTGCCTTCTTAGGACCGGACCCTGACATCCATGCACATTAAACCATGTCTACAGTGGTTATCTCTGGGAGAGGGAAGAGAGTTATTTCTATTTCCTTTCTTCCAATAATCCTTACTTTTCAAATTGCCATTACTATTGAAATCAGATGGCTTTTCTGCAGACTACTGTTAAATTACAACCTGCTTTAGAAGTCTTCACTGGGCCCTAAATCATTTGGCTCAGTGGATGGAGCGTCAGCCTGTGGACTCAAAGGTCCCAGGTTCGATTCCAGCCAAGGGCATGTACCGTGATTGCAGGCACATACCCAGTGGGGAGTGTGCAGGAGGCAGCTGATCAATGTTTCTCTCTCATCTCTCATCGATGTTTCTAACTCTCTACCCCTCTCCCTTCCTCTCTGTAAAAAAATAAAATAAATAAAATATATTAAAAAAAAAAAAAAAAAAAGAAGTCTTCAGAGGGTTAAAGAAGTCTTCCTGCCAAGAGAAAGCAAGAACTAGTCCATCTTTCCTCTAGTTGTGCTCACTCTTCTTTCTAAAATAGTTCATTTACCCCTGGTTGTTGTGGCTCAGTTGGTTGGAGCATTGTCCCCTACACTGAAAGGTGGCAGGTTCAATTCTTGGTTAGAACACATACCCAGGTTGTGGGTTTGATCCCAGTTGGGGTGCATATGGAAGGCAACCAGTCGATGTTCTCTCTCACAATGATGTTTCATGTTCTTTCACTCCCTTCCTCTCTCTAAAATCCATTAAAAATTTAAATAAATTAGTTCACTTAACAAAATAAATATTTTCAAACACCCGGATTAGATTTCTTGTTCATATACAGTCATGTGCTGTTAATGACTGGGATACAGTTTAAGAAATGCATCATTAGGTGATTTGGTTGTGCAAAAATCGTAGAAGCACTTACACAAACCTATATGGGACCACCAATTGTTCCCAGTTTACTAGCCTGGACAGAACATTACTGGGCAAAACACCATGGGATTAAGTCAAGCACAAGAGAAAATGATGCTATCAAGAGACAGTAAACACAAATGTATGAGGCTGCGACCAGTGTAACACAGCTACTGCTTTATAGAACGCATCTTCTATACTAATACTAGACAAATATGTAAATTGACCACCCCTCCGCTATGCCCACAGCCAATTAGGAGTAAGTATGCAAATTAACCTGACAAAGATGGTGGGCCTGTGGGCAGCCTGCAGGCGCTGGGCAGCCTGCAGGCGCTGAGCCGCCAGGGGCGGGGTGGGACACTTGCATTGTTGTCATGGCAATGATGCAGTTTGTTCTGTCCCTCCCCGACCTCTCTGGGCCTCTGGGCAGCGCGGGAAGGTGGAAGACGACTCTGGGCCGGAGTGAAGGCAGAAAGGCGGCTTGGCCAGAGCAAAGGCAGAGCTGGCAGCCAGGGGAAGGAAGGCCTATTCTTGCACAAATCTTTATGCATCAGGCCTTTAGTATTTTTTTATAAGTAGGAAGAGTACACTCTAAAACAGGGATGGGCAATGTCCAGCTCGTGGGCCATATAAGGTTGGCGAAAGCATTTGGTCTGGCCCTGCCAAAGTATTAGGGGTGAGTTAATTATTTGTTTGACCAGATATAGTAGGCTAATTTATTTTTATTGATTTCAGGGAAGAAAGGAGAGGGAAGGAGAGAGAGACATCAATGGTGACAGAGAATCATTGATAGGCTGCCTCCTTCATGCTCCCTACTGGGGATTGAGCCTGCAACAGGGGCATGTGCCCTGGTTGTTAATCGACCTCCTGGTTCATAGGTCAACACTCAACCACTGAGCCACCTCGGCGGGGCAGCAGGCTAATTGTTAACCTGATAATTTTCTATGGCCTGGGAGTGATGTTATAAATATACAAATGGCCCTTGGCAGAAAAACAGTTCCCCACCCCTTCTCTAAAATAATGATAAAAAGAACAGTACAGTACATATATAAACCTGTAACATGGCCATTTATTACCATTTTCAAGTATTACGTACTGTACATAACTGCATGTGCTGTGCTTTTATATGGTTGGCAGGTTTTTTTACACTAGCATCACCACAAATACGTAATATGTTGCACTATAATGTTGAAATGGCTGCGACATCACTGGGTGACAGGGAATTTTTTTGGGGGGGACTGCTATATATGAAGTCCCTTATTGGACAAAAGGTTGTTATGTGGCCATGGCTGTAGAGACTTGTTCCCCCAACATTCACCTGGTTAACTACCTCCAATACTACTGGGGTTTGAATCATGAAGGAGACAGGCATTAATGAAGCCTATCAATTTAAACAGTCTGTGAAATTCCCTAGTGTGCTTCCTCCTTCCCAAATACATTCTCATTGGCGGCTGGAGAATACATAGAGCTCCCTCACCCCAAGAGCTCTACTGTATCATCTGGCATCAAGCAAAGGACCAGAAACTAGCCCTACAAAAGCAGCTATTCTGCCTCGGATTTTTGGCCCCTCACTTGCACTGGCCCCTCCCAAGCCCCTATGCAAACTGTGCCCATCATTATAGCCTTTTGTAAAATTTGCAAACAATATCCTAATTGCAATGGATTAAGACTGCTGCCTCTTTGCACTCTCTCTCTTTCCCTTTATATCAGGTTGCTTAGGAGGGGCATCTTAGATCCAGCTAAGGGTGCAATGAGTTGGAAACATTTATTTTAGGTTTAATGGGATTCATTTATATGTTGTTTGCAGTTACTTCTGTGTATACTTAAGTTATGACCAGTCATCTTAGTGCAGGTATGGCTTCCAGGAATATTGTTATAGCACTGTGCCTGCTCACTAGGAGCTGAGACAAAGGGCCAGGTGGGGGCTGCAACACCTGACTGGGTACATCAGGACTAGCATTGGAAGTGTGTGGGCAGTGGGCAGAAACAAGGCTTGAAAACCTGTGGCGCTCCTGTCAGAAAAATTGATAACGCAGTAATATAATTATAATTGTATCATACATTTTTCTACTTTTTTAAATGGAATTGTGCAAAACAGAATTTAAAAGGATGCATACTTTTCCAAGACACACAGCTGTAGCTGTACTAGAAACAACAAATGTCTATACATGAAATCATGTTTTCTGTATCGATTGATAATAAAATTTTATTTTATCAACTATGCTAGAGGAATCACTAAATTCTTTCATATGAAGAGGCAATTAAAAAGTACATAGTCAAAGAAAAAGTATTATAGCATGTATCATGTAATTAACAAATGTGCTGTTTTCTGGGATTTAGTGATTTGTGTTCCTGGTCAGATTTCTTCAAATCTGTAACTTATTTGTTTTTTATCATTCTTAATAATTTTTCACTTTCAAAATTAATTTTTATTTGTAGCAATAGCTGTACCCGGCCACGCGTTGCTGTGGCTCAGTCTCGTTAAATAGAAAAAAAAGAAAAGAGAAAGCGCACGTTTCTAATATGTTTAATTGCACAATGCTTGTGGGTATACAATGCGCCCTTCCGGGCAGCTGCCCCTGGCACACTGTCGTCCCTCCCCCCCCTCCCTCCGCCGGGCTGGTCTGGCCTCACACATGTGCCTCTGCAGCCTGGGTTTCCAGCGCTGGCCTGCACCCCCGCTTCCCACAGGCGGCCTGCGCCCCATGCCCCACGCCCGAAGTGGCCCGGCTGCTCCCAACTCCCGCTGGCAGGGGCCCTCACTGAGCCGCCCAAAAGCCAGAGAAAAAAGGAGGTGAGGAAGCTCCCCCGCCCTCGTCCACCACACTCCCCAAGAATCTTTGGCCGCCGGTGTGGGGGGGGTACCGAGGCGGCCGCCTGCACCCTGAGCCCCAGCCCAGCCCCATACTGAGGCCCAGCCCTGTGCTGGTTGATATTTCACAACATGATAATTGGCACGCCGATTGAATTCCATCCCTGACAGATTGAGTGAATTCCAAAATTCTGTTACATAATTAACCACTTCATCTACTTCCACAACAGTGTCAATGGACTTGTATGTGACTGCCTGGCTTTGAATGTTAGACTGAATAATAGTTAAGTTTGTAGTGTGTATTGCATTTACATCCAACAGATTACACTGTTTTTTAAAAAAAAGCATGTTTTTACCTTTTAAAAAAAAAATATTTTATTAATTTTTTACAGAGAGGAAGGGAGAGGGATAGAGAGTTAGAAACATCGATGAGAGAGAAACAGTGATCAGCTGCCTCCTGCACATCCCCCAGTGGGGATGTGCCCACAACCAAGGTACATGCCCTTGACCAGAATCGAACTTGGGACCTTTCAGTCCGCAGGCTGATTCTCTATCCACTGAGCCAAACCAGTCAGGGCTTTACCTGTTTTTTTCAAAAAAAGCATGTTTTTACCTGTCACAGGTGTGACATCTGTATAATGTAGGTATATAAAAACACGCGCGTATTCGAATGCCACGTTGTGTCAAAATTTCAAAGCAATCGGTGAAGAACTTTGAGAATCTCAAAGATTTGAGATTTTGAACAAAGGAACATTTACATTTTTATTTATATAGATTGTATTCTTATCTTTAAAGAGGTCCATCTTTGGCCAACTGGTAAGTTTCAGGTTCCATAAAATTTGGCATCTGCCCTTGCCCCAAATGAAATCTAATTAATTTTATGGAGCAACCAGTGTGTATCAAGCCAAGTCTAAGTACTTAAGGATATGGGACTTTACAAGAGAGAGAAAATCCCTTCTATTATAGAAGACTATAAAGAGGAGAGTGTGCTAAATGGTGGTAAGTCCATGGAGAATGTCAAGTAAGGATAGCAGATAAGACTTGACAGGTGGAGAGGGAGGGGGAAGGCCTCAATGAGAAGAAAGAACCTGCATCAGGCCTAAAAAAGGTCCTGGTGCATATTCCAAGAGCCACCACATTCTGAGTGACCGTCATTGCTAGGAGCCCATGACACACCCTTCTCCATATCATTGTATTTGACCCTCAGGATCCCATTTAAAGACCAAGGAACCCAGGTGCAGAAGGGTTAGTGACTTGCTTGTGGTCACTCAGCTCTGCAAATGACCCCACCCCAATTCCATGGTGTACTGTCTCCTCTCTGCTTTGAAGGACCCCAGATGGCAAGCACAGGGACACAAAGATCTAGAAGGGGGAGACAACCATGTAAGTGGCCAGGAGCACCTCCCCACTGAGGTACCATAGAGCAGAAAGTACGAGGTAACATCAAGGAAGGGAGTGCTGCTAGCCTGACCCAGAGAGGCTTTCCAGGTCTGAAGATGGAGTTGGACCTTGCAGGTGATAGGAGAACAGCTAGACAAAGAGCAGTGTGCACAGGCATGGGACTGCTGGGTAAGAATGGAAGGCTGTGTGTGGCTGGGGCCCCAAGGATGCCCATGGCGGGCTGGGCAGTGAGTGTATCATGGCCCTACCTAAGAGGTCTGGATGCAATTTCACACCTACTTCTGGTCTATAGATGGGAAACAATGAGAATAAACTGGGAGAGATAGGCTGAAGAAAAAGTCATCACTGCATCCTACAACATTATAGTAACACTAGAGGCTCAGTGCACAAATTTGTGCATGGGTGGGGTCCCTCTGTCTGGCTAGCGATTGGGGTTGATTGGGTCATCTCGCCAGTCCAGGGCCAGCCAGCTTAGGGGACGGATGCCAGGAGGTTGTCCAGCCATGGGAGGCTGGCTGTAGGAGCGCACTGACCACCAGAGGGAAGTTCCTGTGTTGAGTATCTGACCCCTGGTGGCCAGTGCGTGTCATAGCTACTGGGCAGTCATCTGGGTGTAATGGTCACTTAGGCTTTTATACATATAGATTTTGCATTTGAATTTTTAAATGGCTATAAACCAAATACTAGTTTAGGGGTAAAACAATCCTATGAGTAAATAAAACTACTTATATCATTCTAATCCTTGTCCACATCCTTACATATTTTTACAACATATAATTGCTGTGTACACAGTCTCGTCTTTTTGGTTAAGCCATGTTTTTGAACACATTTCAAATTTTTGGGGGAGGGAAGGACAAGAATGGGGTTGCCAGAACATGCTTATTGGCTGTGGAGTGTTATTCCATACATATTGGAATTTGTTTTAAAAACTGGAATTCCGCCCTAACTGGTTTGGCTCAGTGGATAGAGCGTTGGCCTGCGGATTCAAGGATCCCAGGTTTGATTCCGGTCAGGCATGTACCTTGGTTGCGGGCACATCCCCTGTGGGGAGTGTGCAGGAGGCAGCTGATCGGTTTCTCTCTCATCGATGTTTCTAACTCTCTATCCCTCTCCCTTCCTCTCTGTAAAAAAATCAATAAAAAATATTTAAAAAAAATAAAAACTGGAATTCCAAAATCACAGTCTTTATCACATACTGCCAGTTGCTCTCCAAAAAGATTAGATTGACAGAATCACCACCAATGCAATTGCTCCCCCAAAACTCATCAAACACTGGGATTTTTTCATATTAAGTTTTGTGGAACCCTCACCTTTTAAAATCTGCTGCCAAGGTAAAACCTGGAGTGACTGTGGTTTTCCTGCATACATAACACTATGCTGTGTGCAGGAAGCTCATGACCCATTGGTAAGCTGATAAGAAAGTGGGTGAAGGAAAAATACAAACAAACCTGAAAGGGGAAGCAGCAATAAGAAAAACCTTTTACTGAGTATAGAGGTGTTGATGTGAATATGGTAGGAGTGTTTAGAAAGGAGGACAGAATTCCTTGTTGCTATATGGGTTTAAAGAACTTGCATAGAATTATTCCTGCATCAGTCTTTGCTTTGTCAACCCAGTGTATATCCATCCCTTCATGCAGAATAACTGCTTAAATCCTGTCCACTTCTCATTGTCTACTGTCTACTCAGACTAATCTTTCACCTGAGAACACTTAATAAGCACTGACTGCATACCAGGCACCTTGATAGCAGCTATTCTATTAGTCCTCACAACAACCCTCTGAGGTAAATTTTAACCCCATTTTATCAACAAGGAATCTTGTTGAGGCAGTAATAAATTAATGCCATATAAACTTAATGCCATATAAACTTCTTTGGGAAAGGAATTAGATACAGAAAGAACTTGGAAGTCCACTACGAAAAGATATTCATGCGTGTAAATGAGCCCAAACTTGTGCCGTTCAGGAAGATGCACATCCATGCAAATCAGGTCATGAATATGCATTAAATGGGGGTGGGGCCCATACCAATTACTCCAGTGCCTTTCCTATAGAATGGTGCCATGCAAACTGGCCACACATCTCTGCAGATTTCGAAAGAACGAAACAAAACAACCAGCATGACACAATTCACAACTCAACAAAGAATTATGTCTTCCGGTGTCCAGGAACCCAGAAAAATTTTTCAAAAAATACCAGATACAGAAAATTTACAATCATATTTGGTCTACAAGTAAAGGTCACTCCATGGTGCTACCTCATATGTCTTCTCCCATCTCCCTGGTATCGAGAAAATCTGTGTCCTCTGTTGCAACACAGTCTACACTCTAACCCAGGGCCACCTGATGGTTATCAAACATTTCCATAGTGGTCCAGCCAAAGCTACCTCATGGAAACAAACAAAACTAAGGTAGAAAGAAAAACCACCCTCTAAAGATTTAGCCCTGGGTCTTAAGTCTTCCCATTTTTTTCTTTACATTACTGCCGTTATTCTCATCAACATGCCTGTTTTGTTTTTTCACAGCCATTACTGACTAGGACCAGGGTAAATGAAAAAGATGTCTGTGTGATGGACTGGACCATATCCTGGTCCCACCCTTCACGATTTTCCTTTAGAAAGCGCCCTTAGGAGGACCGTATTTCCAGACCTTAGTGGAGTGAAAACTTTGATACCTAACGCCGAATTCCTATCTTTAAGATACAATAGAAAGAAAGGCCAAGAAGGGCCTGGTCCACGCCAACCAGGGGGAGCTGCCACCTGTGGCTGTGCGCAGGCGTCCACAGTACACATCTGGGCCTCCGCGCGGGGCACTCTCCGTCCCACCGCCCCGGGCCTCCACGCAGCGCACACCGGAGACTCCACGTTGGGCACTACCGTCACACAACGGGACACTCTCCGCCCCGCCCACCCACGGGCTCACGCGGGGCCCTTCGGGCTCACCACAGGCCTCAGGCGGTGGGTTCCCCACAGATGGCCCTCCTTTCACGGGGCCAGCCATCCTGGAAGGCCTCGCGAGCGCGGGCGTGGACTCCTCTGGTGGACCGCTGTCTGAGGCGCCCGGGACGCCGCGGCACTAACGCACGCCCAGCCCAGACACTCGGCCTTCGGCTTCCGCCGCCCGCCCCCGCCCCAGCGCTTCGCAGCCCCGAGTCCTCACCCGCCAGTACGCCCGTGCAGTCTCGAGCTGCGGCCTCCGGTCCTTCGCCGGCTCCGCCCGCTCCCGACTGCCCGCGGGCCGCGCCGCGCCCCCGCCCCAGCCTGGTGCCCCACCCCCTCCCCCGCGGACACGCCGCTGATTGGCTTGTCTGGGCGCGGCATTGAATTCTGATTGGTGAACGACCTGGAGTGGGCGGGGAGGCGGAGGGGCTCCTGTGGATTCTAATGCAAATCATCAGAAACTCGGCTCTCTAAGCTGGACTCTGTCCTGGGCGTGGCTTCGACTAGGGAGCGAGACCTGGGGCTCGCTGGGCGGGACCCGGACTCGGTCCTGGGCGGGGTCTGGACTTGGGCCTGGGCGGGGCTTCGCCTCTGAGGGCCGGGCTTGGTTCCCCTCCCTGATGCTCCCTCCGCTACCAGCGGTGCCATCTTTCTTAAATTCCACCCATTGCTCTCCTGGGGCTATCGAGACCGTAGACTAAGGGCACCGAGTGCAACAGGAGGATGTGATGCGGCGCATATGCATTCTTCTTGGGGGAGAACCGCGGCCTCTCAGCCTTTGAGGACCACTCCTGCTTTCCGACCCTGACCCAAGCATGAAAATGTGACATCACCGCCCCCTCCCGGATCGCAGGAGCACATACTCCTTCTCTTTCCAGAGGCTCGGTGAATGAACTGCGCACCCTTCAGGATGTCCTGGCACCGCGATTTTACTCGTGAAGGCTGTAGAGGGGTTTACTCCAAAACCGACTGGGGTCATTCTCCAGGCGACTTCTCCAGTGCTCCTGTCTCCTCAGCCATGCCCGATACCTCATTTCCGAAAAGCCGAGTTTGGAGTAAGAGAGGCTCAGGTCCCATGCACGGCAGAGACCCTCCCTCCTCCTGACCCCCCAAGCCCTCCACCGCTCCCTCTGGGACTTCCCTCTTAACGGCCCCTGTGACATCACTGCCAGCTCCCATGTCAGTACCCCCAGCGGCTGCACTCACTGCCACTAGGGTGGTGCAAAGCACCAACTAACCCCACCCACACAACAGGTGAACAGCGCCATGGGAGACTGCAAACTGGAGTCTGGTTAGAGGGCGGGTGATCCTGTGGAGGCTGCAGCTTGCATGCTGCTACCATAGGGAACCAAGAGAAGAAACTAGAGACAGCCGAAGCTTCACTACCCAGTGGGACAGCGTGTGCTGTCCAGACCTCCAGATCAGCCTTCCAGTCCAGGTTTTAAAAATTTAATTGTAGAGGAAAGTTCTTATTCAGGTATGGTTTCTATTTGTCATTCATTGTACTTCCAATCAATTCACTGTGGCTGCTGCCACAGTGAATGAGATTTTTATCACTAAACAATTCTGTAAAAATGTTAGACTTTAAAGAAACATCGATATGCTTGCCCACTATCGATGCATGCATTGGTTGATTTTTTTATGTACCCTGACCAAGGATTGAGCCTGCAACCTTGGTGTAGGCTCTAACTAACTGAAACAGCGACCTGGCCAGAGCCCTAGGTAAAATGTATTAGTGAGTAGACAGCATTGAACTCTTACTAGTGCTGTTTCACCAGCTATTCTTTCACTTCATGTAGGAGATCAGATAATCTGTAAATAATTCCTTTTCCAGTCTTTATGGCTTTCCTTTGGGACTGGATTGCCAATACAAAATTGTTGAATGCTGATGCTATCGATGCAAGTCATTTACCTGACTTTACACATACATTTGAAGGGCTTTGAACCTTTCCCAGAAGACCTTACACCTTTCCCTGGGAAAGAACCAATAATGAGGAATACTACTTTAACCTCTAAATAGTGCTTTATTGATGAAAGGTTAGTTTCAATGGATACAAAATGGCTGTGTAAAATTTTTTCAAAGTAACAATTCTATATAGGTGAAGAGTATGGCATAGTAAAATAACAGTTATCTAGTAGCAAAACTATTTTAGTTTGAGCAACGGGAGAAAAAAAAAGATTTAAAAGTAAAAAGGTGTAGGTCCACCCATCTCGTGTAACCATTACTAGGTGCAGTCAGCCCCAATAGTTTTACTCACACACAAGGCTTACACAGATCACTTGCAAATGTCCCCCTGCCTCCCTTTAAACAGCTTTTATTAGCAGTTAATAAGTGCCAAAATAATCCAAGTAATTGGCCTTGATGATACTCTCAAGTCATGGAACACTTTTTCTTGTTGAAAACTTTGCAAAATATGCCTAAACCTGAAGCCTTTGACCATTCACAATAGTTAACAGTGAGGGGCCGAGTTAGCAAGAACACCATATTGTTTTCTGTAGTACACTTTTGTAACTAACGTATTTTGACTTCATGTTATTTTTTGACCCAAACCAAAAAACCCTCCTCATTCTCAGTCAGATTAAGCATTTTCTCTATTTTAACCCCTCCTGTTATACAGCAAAATGAAGAGTGGACTAGCACCTGCTCCCTCCAGGTCTCTTTTCATCTGTCACTTTCTTTTTCAACTTCAGTAGAAATTTGAATAAAAGCAGGCCTTGGAGCATCAGCACCCTGGGAGTGCAGAGTGTGAATGCCAAAGTGGAGGATGAAGGGCCAAGGCCACAGAGCACAGAGAACCCACCAGGAGTGGCTCTGACTGGCAGCACCTGCAAATAGCCCATGGTGTAGTTTTGAAGTGTTTTTCATTCTTACATGATACATGGAGAAATTTGTATTACACATTAACAAAGGAAATGATGGCTAAAAACAGGCAACACAGTACACACACACACACACAAAATGACTACTGTGCTTTGCCTCTCTTCAGAAAACCATTCAAAAAAGAAACAAAGGAAAGCTAAATCTGGGTTTGGCACCCACCTACCCACCAAAGGACCCCATTTTCACTCCGGAGGCAGATCTTCTACACCTTTAGTTACAGAAATATATTAAAGTGCAGTATAAAAATACAAAAGGTCAGTTTCTGAACAGATCAACTGCTAATTTTCTTTAAAAAGTTATTTTTTAACTTGGTGGAGTAAAAATAGTTTATTGACTCTCATTGTGTTGATAAGAATCTTAGTTGCAATATAAAAACTGGAGCTCATGAATACTCTGACTTTTTCCATAGCAGAGTATAACCAGTATTGGAAAACACTACAAAAAGTGGCTGTAACAAGCTCTCCCTGCCCAGTGGTTTAAAAAATGACCTAGTATAAGAATGTAGAAATTTCTAAAATTTACTCCTAAAAGGCTGTTTTTAAAAGAAAGCTACTTAAGTATAAGCATGTATCTCATTAGATAATTATTTTTCATTTGGTAAACAGATGAGTGTGCAGATGAATTAACGGGATTCTATTGTAGCAGCAAAACTTGTCTTGAAAGGAAGGCAGGGAAGAATCTCCACATGGTGCTCCGGGTAAGTAAATGACCGGGTACCTTCTATGTCATTAGATGCATATCTCTACCACTCAGAACATTTGGGGTAAATAACAAATCAAGAGTGCTCTTCCATGACTAATTGGTTAGGCCAGTCAAATCATTTTAAAGTACATGCCGACTGATCCCTGGAAATGAATTCTAACATTAGTGGTTAGTTAAGGTGGAAGAAAATGAAAATGCAAAGTTCACTCACAAAATATAAAGTCTACCCTCTAGTAATGAATATAAATGTTAAAAGTACTTCATACAAAAGAACACATCAAAAATCTTTTTAAAAAATTAAATTCTTGGGCCACAGGTACTGTAAAGTGTGGATGCTCACTTCTCCAACAATTTCTTGAAAACACAGAGCTGTATTTCTCATTTGGAATGCTTTCTTTATCTTGCAAAATGTTTTCTGAAAAAAATAAACACAACACATTTAAATGGGAGGGATGCAATGCCTAGTGCTTTGACCATTAACAGCATGCTTTTTCTGTTAATGACAGAGTTAGCCAAATCAAAATATCATTTATGAGGCTCCAGGAAATTAGGACTGCAAAACTGAAAAGTATACAAAAATATAAATCAGTTTTATGTACCTAAAGTAGAATTTCCCTAATTCCATAATTAAAGTTTTAAAAAGAGCAGCAGTAATGTCAGAGGAACACAGCAAACATCTTTTGCCCCCTCCCAACCCGAGCCCCCGGAATCCTTGCTTCTCTCCACTTTACCCTCATGTAGCCAGTGGGTGCCAACTTGCACACACAGAATCAGCCTCTGAAGTCACTAGTTATATGACTGCAGGCAAATAATTTTAAATGCTTGCACAGCAGCAATGTCCTTATTGGCAAAGTGTGAACTCAGCATATACCCTGGGACTGTGCTAAGGTTTCGACCAATTTTGACCCAGGTGGGGTTATTACATGGTTGGTCCCAGGACAGTGACTACATATACTGGACAACTGTACTTGTGTTTTTTTGTGAATATATTTCATAACTAAAACCTTTCCCAATAAAACACACAAGGGCAAGAGCTTTGTTTGGTGACCAATGCCCCTGGTTATGCTCTAGGTCCTTCCTTTAACACCAGTCTGTCTGTCAGAGGACTCCTTGCCTTTTATCTCATAAATTCTGCCACGTGTCAGCTAAGCCCAAGTCATTCCTGTCTTTACAACCCTACCTGTTTTTATCAACACCCTCATGCTTCTATAGTGAGGTCCCTAATGTGCAGTGCAGATATTCTCCCTGCCATCCAGCTTCTCCTCAGACCTGAGCCAGCTTAGACTGTCCAGTGCCAGTCATCTTTCTTCTGAGGACAGGAATTGCCTCTACCTAACTCCATGTAACTGCTTCCTTCTTTCTCTTGAGGCGATGCAACAGCCACTAAACAGCTCTGAATGCCCACCTATCCAGAGGGTACAGGTCTGGGTCCTCAGGGTGTGGAGTCCCTTCAAGCAGGGAGGCCAGACACCTACTGAATCACTATTACCAGGAGTTGGAGCAGAGCTGTAGTGAGAACAGGGAGGTCAGCAACCTCTATCCTGCTCACCCAGAATAATTCACCTGTTTTACCAGCTTTGCTTTTGATCTGCATAAGCTATTTAACACTTAAAATTCTCTTTGAAGAGATATTTCCAGCTTTAATTAACTACTAACCCTAACTAATAAAAGTTACTTTAATATAGTTTTTCTTGTATTGTTAATCATATTTATAAGCTTGGAAAATATGAAAAATCTTTCCTAGACAGGAGTGGAAGAGAAGCTTCCTTTTTTAGGAGCAACCCTTTCCCTTTGAATACAGAGCTTCCGAATGCCAACTGTTCATAAAACCAGAGGAGGCACCTGCCCTTATGTTCGGGCTGAGTCAGTAGTAACAAAGCTGCTCCTGGGCTCACTACCTCACACGTGGTGCCCGTGAACTGCGCCGTCACCGTCTCCACCCTGCATCTGCAGCTGCATCTGTGCCTGCATCCTGGCGATCATCTCCTGCATGCGGCGGAGCTGTGGGCACAAGACAGGGACACATCACTGTGTGCAGGGTCTGCTAGCCCTTATTCTTTACGGTGTCCTGGCAGGCCTAATAGTAACCTCTATGCTTTCCCAACACAAGCCAAAGAATTAACAAAGAACTCTTACAAACCAGTAGAATGAGCAACAACTTGACAGAAAGCTGAGCAAATGGCAAGAACATGCAATTCAAGTATAAAAAAGAAATGAATAAACAAAATAAAGACGAGAAATCTTTTAAACCTAAAAGGTGGGAAAGATACTGGGGCTACCCAGTGGAGAATGTAAGCCCAGGCCATGGGACCGCCCTGTCACTCCCCTGGAGAATGTGCATCCTCTGCTATCCCTATCCATTCTACCATGTTTAAAAGACCTCATGGAGACAGCAAGATGGCGGCATAAGGTAAACACCGTAAATGCAGCCGTGAAAAACTATTTCAGAAAAACCATGAAAAGAACACACGGACACCACTCGCACCCACAGGAAGGCTGGCTGAGTGAAAATCCTACAACTAGAAAAGAGTCTGAGACTCAGAGGAGCAGCGGAAGCAAAGTACAGAGGTACGGAGGCGCGTGCACGGGGCTCGGGGAAAGGGCTGGTGCCGGAGGTCGCGGTTCTTTTCCAACACGGAGAGAGCCACAAGTTCCTAGCGGCTCTGAACTCCAGTTCCAGGCGAGTTTCTGAGGACCCAGACACCCAGAGAAGGGGGACTGACTGGCAGCAGGAGGAAATCCAAAGCGGGTTTCTCTCAGCGTTGCTTGCAGCAATTACCGCGGGACACAGAGACCTGGTGTCTCTCAGTGCAGGGCTGAGAAGCGCCATAGCTATTTGCTCCGCCCCGCCCTGCAAATTCCCTGAGGCCCCGCCCCTCCCAAGCTGCGTCAGAGGCTTTTGCATATAAAAGACTGAGTAGCCTAAGGCAAAGGCTAACTCAACACCTCCTTAAAGATACAGGAGCCAGCCCCACACAGTGGCCAGAGTGGGACTAACCTAAACAAAACAGATCCACAAGGAACACACTCGGGGC
>PVJC01022682.1:0-27095 GCA_004026665.1 Murina feae
AAGAAAAAAATTAAGGTGGGAAGGAAGGAAAAGGGGAGGGTGGGCAGGGGTAAAGATAAAGGAAAGAAGGAATGTGGAAAGGGAAGGAGGGTAGTAGAAAAATGGGAAGAATGATGATGGAACAGAAGTAGGAAATAAGGAGGAAAGAAAAGTTTATAAACGAGTCAGTAGGAAAAGTGTTACATAAAGGAGAAAAACTGTGTGAGAGGAAGAAGCCAATAAGGAAGTCAAATTCAATTGTGCGTGAAGGGGATAAGATTAAAAAAGAAAGTTAATGGGTGACCAGGCCGGCAGGGGAGGGCAGTTAGGGGGATCAGGTAGGCAGGCAGAGTGGTTAGGGCAGGCAGGCAGGTTAGTGGTTAAGAACCAGAGGTCCTGGATTGTGAGAGTCCCCAAGGACTCCATATTGGAGAGGGTGCAGGTCGGGCTGAGGAACCACACCCCGTGCACGAATTTCGTGCACCGGGCCCCTAGTATCTTATAATTAGGATTTGGGGTTTATATGTAAATTTTTAAAATATATTTTTATTGCCCTAACCAGTTTGGCTCAGTGGATAGAGTGTCGGCCTGCGGACTGAAAGGTCCCAAGTTCAATTCCGGTCAAGGGCATTTACCTTGGTTGCGGGCACATCCCCAGTGGGAGGTGTGCAGGAGACAGCTGATGGATGTTTCTCTCTCATCAATGTTTCTCACCCTCTATCCCTCTCCCTTCCTCTGTAAAAAATCAATAAAATATATTAAAAAATAATAAAATATATTTTTATTGCTTGTTTATAATCATATTTTTTAATTTTAAAAGAAATTATAAGGAGTTTTATTGATAATATAAAAAGTTATTTTATATACTTTTAGTAATTATTGATAGCTGAGGTAGATAGGATTTGAGAAAAGTTTAAAGAATAAATATAATTATTAATATTAGTAATAGTATTAATTGGTAGGTTTATAGGCCTTGTTGGTGACTCAGGATAGCTGCTTATTTTTTACTCGGGGCCCAGTGCACAAATTTGTGCACCTTGAAATAAACTATGGGCCATGAGGCTGCAGTGGCACAGGGGCAGGTCTCGGCCCATCCTCCACACCTCCACCTGGCCCCTCCTGCTTTGGCCCTCAGGCCCCTCCCTGCTGGCTACCCCGCTCCCACTGTCACCACTCCCATGTGCTGACAGCATCGGCTTTGCTTATACCTGCTGACCACATGGAGCAATTGAGGCTGGTGCTAGCAGCGAGTGTGAGCTGTGGCTGCTTCCCCGATTGCTCCCCAGGAACAGGGGGAGATGGAGAAGCCCTCAAGGGTGATCAGGGCCGGCAGCCATCACTTGCACCCATTGATAGTATCAAGCGATTGGGACCAGTGCTGGGTGTTGGCAGTGGGTGCAGGTGGCTTCACTGCCAGCTACAGGTGCAAGTGGGGCCATTGCCAGCAGCAGGTGTGAAAGGTGGCTGCTGGCCCCAATTGCCCCTCAGAAGCAGGGGGAAATGGAGAAACCCTGAGGAGTGATCAGGGCCAGCAGCCACCACAGGTACCCACTGACAGCAAAGAGCAATTGGGGCCAGCACTGGGCACTGGCAGCAAGTGTGAGTGGCAGTTCCGGCACTGTCAGCGGGTGCGAGCAGGGTTGGTGCCAGCAGCACGTGCAGGCACCAGCAGCAGGTGAGAGCACACATCCAGACTGAGGCATGCGGGAGCAAAGAATTTTCAATAACCACCAGAGGCTCACCCTGATGACAGCGACCAGTACCCCACCTTGGTCTGGTGCCCCTGCTCACCTGCTCCATCATCCCGCTGTGGCCAATGCCCACCATCTTCTGCCCTCTGTCACCTGCTGCCGATGCCCAGCATGTTCCGTGCATGCCCCTGGTGGTCAGTGCATGTCATAGCAACTGGTTCAGTTATTCCACCGTTTGGTCTATTTGCATATTAGGGTTTTATATATATATATATATATATATATATATATATATATATATATATATATAGAGAGAGAGAGAGAGAGAGAGAGAGAGAGAGACTATTTTTGAAAAGTTTATGATTTCCAATGTAGATGGAGGTGAGTGTTAGAGACAGGGGCAGATATTTATTTACTAGAGGCCAAGTGCACAGGTAGGGCCAGCAATAAGGGCCAATCAGGTTCCCTGCCTCTCCGCCTCCTCTTTTCCTTGCCCACACCTCCACCGCTCAGTTCCCCACCTCCTGGCCTCCCTGACTCCTGCTTCTCTCCCTCAGCATTTTGCCACACCCCTAGTTGCCCACCATGTTCAGCACTGGCCACTGGTGGTCAGTACATGTCATAGTGAGCAATCAAACTCCTGATCTCCCAGTCGAACTCTGGAGGGGACAATTTGCATATTAGCCTTTTTTATATAGGAAGGATGGTGAGGTACCTGATAAGGTACTTTTTAACAATGTTGGAAAGAATTTAATTTATGTCTTTTTAAAATATATATATTTTTTGTTTATTTCAGACAGAAAGGGAGAGGAAGAGACAGAAGCAATAATGATGACAGAGAATCACTGATTGGTTGCCTTCTGCATGCCCCCTACTGGGGATCAAGCCCACAACCCAGGCATGTATCATGACTAGGAATTGAGTCCTGATTCATATGTCAACACTCAATCAGTGAAACACCAGCTGGGCAATTAATATCTGTTTAATGTACAAAAATTTCTTGATTTTACATTGTGACTATTAAATGTTTTGTCTTTTGGGAGTATATTGTGAAATGAATGTTAATTTATTAGTATCTATAAGTTGGTTAATGAATTTTCAGTAATAATGCAGAATGTTATATTTTAGGTTTTTTATATCTAAAAAATAAAAAGATTTAAAAATTAGTAATATTTTAAGCAGTCATAGAATAACTACTTTTATTATTTTTAGTTGTGTTATAATTCATTTTTATTTTATTTTATTTTTTAAATCTTTATTGTTCAGATTATTACAGATGTTCCTTTTTTAAACCCCCATAGCTCCCCTCCACATGGTTGCCCCCTCCACCCTGTGCCCTTACCCCAACCTCTGTCTTCATTCATAGATGTAAGATTTTTGTCCAGTCTCTTCCCATACCCCTCACCCCCTTCCCTCTGAAAATTGTCAGTCCATTCCCTTTCTATGCCCTTACTTCTATTCTATTCACCAGTTTATTCTGTTCATCAGATATTTCTATGGACTTAATTGTTATATTCACTGGTTGATAGGTACTTATTGTCCCTTTTTTGTTCATAATTTTTATCTTTACCTGTTTCTTCTTCCTCTTCTTAAAGAATGGCCTTCAGCATTTCAAGTAATCCTAGGTTGGTGGTGATGAACTCCTTTAGGTTTTTCGTGTCTGTGAAGCTCTTTATCGGACCATCAATTTTACATGATAGCTTTGCTGGGTAGAGTAATCTTGGTTGTAGATTCTTGCTATTCATTACTTTGAATATTTCTTGCCACTCCTTTCTGGCCAGCATGGTTTCTGTTGAGAAATCAGCTCACAGTCGTATGGGTACTCCCTTGTAGGTAACTAACTGTTTTTCTCTTGCTGCTTTTAAGACTCTCTCTTTGTCTTTTGCCCTTGGCATTTTAATTATGATGTGTCTTGGTGTGGTCTTCCTTGGATTCCTTTTGTTTGGGCCTCTCTGTGCTTTCTGGACTTGAAAGTCTATTTCTTTCACTAGGTAGGGTAAGTTTTCTGTCATTATTTCTTCAAATAGGTTTTCAATATCTTGCTGTCTCTCTTCTTCTGGCACACCTATAATTCTGATGTTGGAACACTTGAAGCTGTCCCAGAGGATCCTTATGCTGTCTTCACATTTTTTGGATTCTTTTTCCTTTTAGCTTATCTGTTTGGGTGTTTTTTGTTATTTCATGTTTCAAATCTTTAACTTGATTCTTGTGTTCCTCTAGTGTGTTGTTGGATCTCTGTATAATATTCGTTATTTTAGTCAGTGTATGCTTAGATTTATTGTGAGTCTCACTAAGTTTATCAGCGGTTTCTAGAAAATTCTTGAAAAACCTTATAACCATGGTTTTGGACTCTACATCGAGTCATTTGCTTTCCTCCATTTCTGTCCTTTGTGATCTGTTTCTGTGTCTCCACATTTTTGCTGCTTCCCTGGGTTGATAGAGCGGCTTTCTGTGTTAGGGGATCACTGAGAGGAATTTTCCTCCAAGCCACTTGGTTATGAGAATCAGCTGTGTCTACAGTGGGAGAACTTCTGTGCTGGAGACACCCTTATGGGGCAAGAGTTGTTTCAGTGGGGCTTTAGTGCTCACTGAGTCTGCCCCCTGAGTAAATCCCTTATGAATCTGAGGAGTTGTATTTAGGATGGTACCACTCTGGCCACTGGGTACACTAGCTCTTGTATCTACAAGGAGTTGCTATTATAGCCTCTGCCTGAGGCTACTCAGCCTTTTGTATGCAAAAGCCTCTACATGTAGCTTGGGTGGGGTGGGGTCTCGGGGAGTCTACAGGGCGGAGCAACCAGCTATGGCTGCTTCTCAGCCCTGCCCTAAGAGGCACCAGATCTCAAGCCGCTCTGGAATTCCTCCCGGTGCCAGACGGGACCAGACAGTCCAGCTCCTCTCTGTATTGTTCTGAGTCCCCAGAAACTTGCCTGGAACTGGAGTTCAGAGCCGGCGGGAGCTTGTGCCTCCCTCCGGTACTAAATGCTGCCAGCTCTTTCCACGAGCCCCTTCGCGCACCTCTGTACCTCTGCACTCTGTTTTCACACCTCCTCTGAGTCTCAGTCTCTTTCTAGTTGTAGAATATCCACTCATCCAGCCTTCCTGTGGGTCTGGGTGGTGTCCATTTTTTATTTTCGTTGTGATTTTGAAATGATTGTGCACGGCTGCAATTCTGGTGTTTACCTATGCCGTCATCTTGGTTTCTCTGTGCCACAGTTTTTTAATCCAGTCATCTGCTATTGGGCACTTAGGCTGATTCCAGATCTTAGCTAAGGTAAATTGTGCTCCTATGAACATAGCGGGGGCACATATCCTTTCTGGTTGGTGTTTCTGGTTTCTTGGGAGAAGGGGAGTTGTGGGGGAGGGGGGGAGAGGAACACCTGTAATAATATGAACAAGAGAGATTATTAAAAAAATAGTATCTGAGGATTTCACATAAAAAAAAAACAAACAAGAAGATTAAGATTCTCTGAAACAGGAAGTCTAGAAAAGTATACAGCCATGAGGATCCCAATCAGGGATGACAAGATAACTACAATTTAATACGGCATCCTGGATGGGAACCTGGGTCAGAAAAAGCACATTAAATAAAAACTAAGGCAATCTTAATGAAATAAAGACTTCAATACAGTAGAACCTCACTTCTTGAATTTAATTGCTTCAGAAGGCTGAGAAGTGATTTGTTCAAAACCCAAATCAGCCCTAGCCAGTTTGTCTCAATGGATAAAGCATTAACCTGTGGACTGAAGGTTCCTGGGTTCTATTCTGGTCAAAGGCACCTGTCTGCCTTGTGGTCTCAATCCAGAGTAGGCAGCATGCAGGAGGCAGCCTATCAATTATTCTGTAACATCACTAATGTTTCTATCTCTCTCTCCCTCTGCCTTCCTCTTTGAAATCAATCTACTCTAGTAAAAGCACAATATTGAAATTGACCGTATCTATGGGATGCCTAAGCCACACCCACCACCCAATGAGAGTGGCTGTATGCAAATGGACTCAGCCAAGATGGAGGCCAGCAGTAGAACCGCGGAGGCAGGTGCAGTGCAGGCGGCAGTGTGAGCAGGACATACGGGGCAGGTGACAGGCCTGGGTGTGTGAGGTGGGTGCGGCTGATGGTTGGGTGGTAGGTGATGTGTGGGAGGTGGGCGGGGCGCGATCCCCCAGTGCATCATATATTGTGCACCGGGCTCCTGGTAGAAACATAACATAGGAAAACCAAATGATTTTTCCCTTTAGATATATATGTATAATTGAATGAATCCATTCCAGACACACAAATGATTCCCTGTTTTAACAATCTTAGATACAGTATAATGTCTAAAGGACTGTTTAATCTAAAAAGAAACACTTGTTTTCCAACATTTAGGGAACCACCCCGTGCTTCACTTCAATGAATCACATTCCACACTGCCTTCAGGGTTATCCTTTGAGAGGACCAGAGGCAGCATCTTGCACTTTTCACATATCGTTGCCTCCCACATGCTATCACTGGCTAACCACTGTTCATTTATCCAAATCGACAATGATTTTTCTACCTCTTCAGTTGCCTGTGGTTGTTGTTTTGTGAACATTTTCACACCCTTACCAACACTGGTGCTGTTGATGAGCCTTTTATGTTTCAAAATTGTGCTCATCACATATTGCCAGACATGAAAACATTATCTCCTTTGCTTGTTGCATAAGAGATGCTTTGTGTTATGCAGAGTTGTCAGCATGAACGGGTTTTCAGGTCAAGAACTGAAATTGTATTCCACAACTGGTACAGTTTTTCCTGGAACAACATGGTTGAGAACCAAATTGTTCGATATTGGAGATATTAGAGAACTGAGGTTGGATTGTAACTGTTTCCCTGATGGTTCACTACATGTTACGATTGAACCATAACAATGAAAGATATTAAATAATAAGGGTAATTGGGTATGGGGTGTGTGGGTATAATCTTCAGATTTTTTGTCTAAATGTAAAATAAAACACCCAGTAATGATAATATCTGGGGGATAACAGAATGGACCACTGAATGTTTGAGGGCGGGGGTTTTTGTAAATAGCACAGAGGAAACACCACCTCCTTGCCATATGCTGGACAATAACTGAACTAGAAGACATGAGGGAGTGAGAGGTCAGTTTGGGAAACATTTTAGGAGGTATTGCGGAAGCTCCCCTTTCTTCCACCAGAGCACCTGAGTCTTCTGTGTCCTATGCCAGCGCCCCCTCCTGGATGGTCAAGCTGAGACTTTGTGATGTCAAGCCACACCATGGCGACCACTGGCTGTTAGCCAATCAGAGCTCAAGGGTGTGGCTCCTCATTGTCCTACAGAGTATATATAGAGGCCAGGAGCCTTGGAGTAGGGTCTGTTGCTACAACAAAGCCAACGTTACTAGAGAAACACTGTGGCCTAGTTTAGATAAGGAATCAGACTCCAACTGCAAGGATGGACCAAGAAACTTCAAGTACTAAAGTGAATTGGAAGACCGTTTTCCAATTCCACGACAAAGAAAAGAATAAGGTCAGACCACCCTACTCATATGCTTCCCCTTCTTCCCCAGTAATTCCTCACCCAAGACACTGGCCTTGCTCTTTTTTGGCATAGGCACTTCCTCAATCAATCCATTGTCATTCTCTTACATGCCCCTTTCCCAACCATTGTCCAATTTCTGCCCGAAAACCAGCAATGACTTTCTGGGTTTAATTTGTTTCCTAACTGGATAACGGAATTAACAGCAAAGGTAAATTCAGTCCTTTTAAAAAAATCTTTATTGTTCAGATTATTACAGTTGTTTCTCTTCCCCCCTCCCATAGTTCCCCTTCTCCCAGTTCCCACCCCACCCCCTGCACTTACCTCCCTCCACTATCCTCATTCATAGGCGTATGATTTTTGTCCAGTCTCTTCCCGCACACCCAATTACCTCTTTTCCCCTAAGAATTGTTAGTCCCTCTCTATGCCCCTGATTCTATTCTATTCACCAGTTTATTCTGTTCATAAGATTTTTATTCACTTGATTTTTAGATTCTCTTCTTATTAGATATGTATTTGTTCGTAATTTTTATCTTTACTTTTTCTTCTTCTTCCTCTTTTTAAAGGATACCTTTCAACATTTCATATAATACTGTTTTGGTGGTGATGAACTTCCGCTTTTACTTGTCTGTGAAGCTCTATCTGACCTTCAATTCTGTATGATAGTTTTGCTGGGTAGAGTAATCTTGGTTGTAGGTTCTTGCTATTCATCACTGAATATTTCTTTCCATTCCCTTCTGGCCTGCAAAGTTTCTGTTGACCAATCAGCTGACAGTCGCATGGGTGCTCCCTTGTAGGTAACTAACTGCTTTTCTCTTGCTGCTTTTAAGATTCTCTCTTTGTCTTTTGCCCTTGGCATTTTAATTATGATGTGTCTTGGTGTGGTCCTCCTTGGATTCCTTTTGTTTGGGTTCTCTGTGCTTCCTGGACTTGTAAGTCCATTTATTTCACCAAGTAGGGGAAGTTTTCTGTCATTATTTCTTCAAATAGGTTTTCAATATCTTGCTGTCTCTCTTCTTCTGGCACACCTAAAATTCTGATGTTGGTACGCTTCAAGTTGTCCCAGAGGCTCCTTACACTATTTTCATATTTTTGGATTTTTTTTCTTTTTGCTTTTCTGGTTGGCTGTTTTTTGCTTCCTGGTATTTCATATCTTTGACTTGATTATTGGAAACCTCTAGTCTGCTGTTGGATCTCTGTATATTATTCTTTATTTCAGTAAGTGTTTGCTTAATTTCTGAGTGGTCCTTTTCCATTTTTTTGATATTCTCATTAAGTTCCTTGAAGGTCTCACTTAGTTCCTTGGAGGTTCATAGAAGATTCTTGAGTAGCTTTATAACTGTGGTTTTGAACTCTATATCCAGTCATTTGCTTTCCTCCTTTTCTGTCATTTGTGATCTGTTTCTTTGTCTAGGAATAGTTGTTTTGATGCCAGTCCCAGGACTCAAAGCCCAGAGCATGGGGAGCAACAGGAATGCTGAGAATCATAGTTCTGGTGGCAGACGGATTTCCTAGACAGTAGAGTAAATTGAGCCTGGAGCAGCTTACTGTTGCAGTTGGGGATGGAGGGGAAGCAAAGGTGAGAGACATAAATAAAATCAGAGTGTCTAGAAAAATTAAAGGGAAGATATCCTAAAACTTCCAGGAAATCTCCACCAATGGAGCAAAGAAAAAAAAGCCTCTATTATTCTGTGAGCAACAAACCAAACTGGGTTGGGGGTCTCAGACAATTCGCTTATATGATTGCAAAGACAGACAGAAACTCCCGGATTTGAGAGGGCTCCCCTGAGGGCTCCCATATTAGAGACAGTGCAGGTCAGACTGAGGGACTGCCCCCTCCAATCTCTCACCCCCGTCAGTGCATGAATCTTAGTGCCCTGGACCTCTTGTCTAATCTAATAAAAGAGTAATATGCAAATTGACCCTCACTTCGTTATACCTAAGCCATGCCCACCAGCCAAGCCATGCCCACCAGCCAATCAGAGCAGCTGTATGCAAATTAACCCAGCCAAGATGGTGGCCAGCAGCCATGGAGCTAGAGACAACAGGAGGTTTCTATTGCACCAGTGATGGAGGAAACTGCCTGCCTAGGCCAGCTGGGCCTCTGCTCAAGTCAACAATGCTTCTATTATAGAAGATAAATAAACTCCAGAAATCTGATTCCAGCCAGCCTCGCTGGGACAATGGGTCAATGGGAGCTGTGGGCAGCCTGAAAATGACCCTCAGCCCATCACTCATGCTGGCCAGGCACGCCAGCAGGTGGACATACCCTGAGGGGTCCCAGACTGTGAGAGGGCACAGGCCAGGCTGAGGGACCACTCTGAGTGCACAAATTTTTGTGCACCAGGCTCTAGTATCTATCTATCTACCTACCTACCTACCTATACATATATACATACATACATACATACATACATACATACACAAGGAATATGCTAATTGGCCGAGCATCACAACCGCTCAGGAGGAGCTGCATCATGACTGCTCAGGAGGACCTGCACATGCAGATGGGCAGGAAGTGACAGCATGCCACCCCTACCCCAGTGGCTGTGTGGAGGCTGGGGCTGGGGGAGGGCCAGAGTTGAGACACAGCACATGGAGAAGCTGGGGCTGGGGGCAGGCCTGAGTGGAGACAGAACACACAGGAGCACCTGCTCCCACCCCAGCGGACACAACGCTGTGGTTAGATGGTGCTATGTGGGTGATGCATGGTCCCGGCCCCCCACAGGGTGCCTCCTCACATGGCGGGAGGCGGGGCTTCTCCTCATGTGATTTCAACCACATGCTGGGCCTCTAGTATTACATAAAGACCATAAATATAAAGACCATACACATAATTCAAATGTGTATAATTTGATAACTTTTAAGAAGACTGGAAAAGGGGAGAAAAGGTCCTAATTACCAAGTAGGAAGATTTGTTGAGACTCAATAAAAACCCCAAGGGCTATTAATAAAAAGTGGAAACAAGGTAAGTCTAGGTTCTAAACTAAGGAATTAAACAAGAGAAGATAGTCATGCTGTTTTTTACATGTAAATTTTAACATTTTTATGAACTTTTATACTCTAAAATTCTTACAAACTTTTAATTTTTTTAATTTCTTAGTCATTTACAATAACTACTAGTATCTTTAGAATAACTCACTTTTTACTCAAAAATGCATTTTCATATTTCATGCCTATTATTTCCAAAGCCATATTTTCTTTCCAGTGTAATTAGAAATTTAAATTTTAAAGTCTCAATTTCTAATAATACCTGAAAAGTAAGTAACCAGCATTTCCTAGATTCCCTTTTATGAGTATTATTTTATATACTTTAGAAAATAGGTTTTTTTATTGGCAAATATACTCACTTTCAAGAAGGATCTTTAACAAACAGATATTTATTAACAAATCTACCCCATAACCTTTTTGCAATAAAAAGCTAAAAGTAAGTGAATTTAAGACTTGTCTAGTAATCAATGTTTCAGTATTTTATGTTATTTTAAAATATATGCTTAATAAATTTTATAAAAATTTATTAATTTTAGAAAGGAATAGCTGAAATAAGTGAAATTTTCTTAGATGGCTAAGGTTGTTTTTTTTTCTTTTGGTAAGATGTAACTTCCACTTATTTGTATGTTAGAAGATGGTCTACATAAGAGTTCTTGAAGAAGACAGAAATATTTGCATTTCAAAAGTCCTAAAATTTGGTTTCATAAAGCCAATTATTTATAGGTCTTTTAAGATGAATAGGAGAGATTTGGGTAAGGTAAATGTATTTGGTGGGCTTTTGATGTTTTGGAGTTACACCCCTGGCCCTGTAAAGACTGCATTTATAAAACAAGGACAGTATTTTCTTAAATATTTTAATAATTGGGTTACCACTCAAATGTTGCCAATGAACTTACAAACTGATTTATTCATTTTTGAAATGTTTTTTAACTATTTGGATATATGTGTGTGTGTGTGTGTGTGTGTATTAGTTTATAGATAGTACATAGCTTAGGGTCACCTCTGAGAGCCACAATGGAAGGCTTGGATATATGGAACCTCTGTCTATTTCCCTTGGGAATGATAAAATAAGTCTAGCTATAGCTTTAGAATGTTCTAGGTTTTTCATAATTGCCAATTGTTTTTAATTTTTGTATAACATTTAAAAATTCTGCAATTTATATTTTATTCTTTATGGGCTGCTCTGAGAAAATTAAGAAGCTTCTCTGTTTTCACAACATTTTTAAGTCATGAATTATATACCAAAGTCATAGTTATTAGTTTACATGTTGGCTATTTGATTTTGGGCCAATTGACAAACCTGAATTAGAACAATTAGGCTTGTTGGGCAGATTTTATTCAGATAGATAAGAACTTTCAATTATGTCCACCATAAGTTGTTGCATATCCAGCTGGGTAATATTCCTGTTTAATCTTTAAAGATTCATTTGTAAACCAAATAAAGTAAGCATTATTAAGGACTTTTCTATAAACCATTCCTAGAACTATGAATATAGTCAGTAAGCAAAATGCAATCATGGATGTCTTTATTCTGTAAAGAGAGTAGCAAAGTTGTTGGGTTAAGAATGTTACATTGAATTTAAGTGAAATTAGGTGCAGAAAGCAAGAGCCAGTCAGCTGGTAGAAGTGTTGAATGTGGTGAGAATTCAGCAGAGATTTAATAGAATGAGGAACATAAAAAAGAACCCATAACTTCTTTGTTTGCTTGCATTAACATGTCTGTAGTAGATATGGCTGGCAGACAGGAAGGGAGCCTTTTGGCTATTGAATCTAGTTGTTGACCATAATAACCTATAGGTCTGGGATGATTTCTATATTTCAGTTAAAATGTTTATAATTAAGGGGTCCCAGAGTGGACACTTTAAGAGAATTCTTTAGAGAATTTTTAAAAATTTATCTTTATTGTTGAAAGTATTATAAATGTCACCCCTTTTTCCCTTCATGGACCCCCTCCATCCAGCTCCTGTCCCCTACCCAGGTCATCCTAGCTAGCTTGTTTCCCTTTTGGTTTCACTGAATTGAATTAGGTCAGTTTGATTTTAACATGACATATAGAGGCTGGGTCATTAATGAAAAATTTGGAACCCATTTGTGACAATATTGAGTCAAATTCAAGTTTGACAACTTTCTTTAAGCATTTTCAAGATGTGTCTTCCATTGGATATGACATTTCTATCTTTCTTTTTTTATCCTCACCTGAGGATATGTTTCCATTGATTTTTAGAGAATGTGGAAGAGAAGGGGAAAACAGAGAGAAACATCAAAGTGAGAGGAACACTTTGATAGGTTGCCTCCTGCATATGCCCTGACCTGGGCCCTGGCCAGGGAGGAGCCTGCAACCTAGGTGCATGCCCTTGGTCAGAATTGAACCCAGACCCTGCAGTCGGCAGGCTGAGGCATTATGCACTGAGCCAAACCGGCTAGGGCAGGATATGACATTTCTTAGCCCTCCAGCAGTGGACCTTCATTTTTTTTCTCCAGGAGTGTGGTGGAAAAACCCTAGGTCACCTTTAGGGATTCTTATTACCTAAGTTACTAAGAATATTATCAGTGGCATTCAGGGAGCTTAGCCAATGAGCAGTAAGAAAAGGTGTTTCCTCTGTAGTTCACTCTGATCACCGGCTCCACCTCTGCCTCTCCAATCCCAGCTCCACCCCTGCCCAGGCCTATAACCTCTGGCCGAGAATGCAGGCCTGGGCAGGGCACCCTCAGACCCCTGCCATCGCCAGCTTCACAGAACCCAGGCCTCTGTAATCACCAGCTCTGATCCTGCCCCCTGCTATTGCTGGCTCTGCCCTTGCCCCACTGGCAGCTTCTGGCCAAGGCTGCAGGCCTGGGCAGGTAACCCCCAGACCCCTGCTTTGCCAGCTCTACAGGTGCCCAGAACCCTGTGATCCCAGGCTCTTTCTTTGCCTGTCCAATTACTGGCTCTGCAGAGCCCAGGATTCTGCGATCTCCATCTCTGGCCTTGCCTCTGCCAAGGCCTAAAGCCTCTGGCCCAGGACTTATGCCTGGATAGGGCACCCTTGCCCCCTCTGATCACCCGTTCTGCCCCTCAAGCCCCCCGCCTCCCTGCCACCTGCCTGGCAAACAGGCCTGATCACTTCAGTGGTGGGGCTGAGCCAGACTGGGCGCCGCCATATTGTGGCTATGGGAGAAGCCATCTTGTGGCCATGCAGGTGGCCACTTTGTCACAGAGTGATACCTAATTTGCATATTACTCTTTTAGATAGGGTTGCACAATGCTTGTGGGTATGTAATGCGTCCTCCCGGGCATCTGCCCCTGGCACGCTGTCACCCCCGCCCTGCTCGGTTGGTCTGGCCTCGCACATGTGTGCCTCTACAGCCCGGATCCCCCAGCACTGGCATGCACCCCTCTCCCCACTGGTGGCCTGCACCCTGCTCCCTGCACCTGAAGCGGCCCAGCTGCTCCCAACTCCTGCCAGCAGGGGCCCTCGCCGAGCTACCCAAAAGCCAGAGGAAAAAAAGAGCCAAGGAATCTCCCCCGCCCTCGCCTACCACACTCCCTGTGAGCCCTTGGCTGCTGGCATGTGGGGGACCTCTGCGGCCACCTGCACCAGGAGCCCCAGCCCAGCTCCAGCCTGAGACCCAGCCCCGCTCTGGTTGATATTTCGCAACATGATAATTGGCATGCCAATTTTCAATTGCAGTACAGGTGGTGGCATCCCTGGCAGATCAAGTGAATTCCAAGATTCTGCTTCATCTGCTTCCACAACAGTGTCAACGGACTTATATGTGATTGCCTGGCTTTGAATGTTAGACTGAATAATATTGTTAAGTTTGTAGTGTGTGTTGCTTTTACGTCCAACAAATGGTGCTGTTTTTTTAAAAAAAGCATGTATTTATCTGTTTTTTCAAAAACATGTTTTTACCTGTCACAGGTGTGAAAAAAAACACGCATGTATTCGAATGCAACGTTGTGTCAAAATTTCAAAGCAATCGGTGAAGAACTTTCAGAGATTTGAGATTTTGAACAAAGGAACATTTACATTTTTATTTATATAGAAGATATATATATATATATATATATATATATATATACACACATATATATATTTATGTAGGTGGGTATAGGATAATTAATAGTCAACAAATAGCACGACAAAAATAACAATGAGAGGATTTATAGTCTCCACTCTAGTGCATTGGTTTGGAAAAGGGGATGTTACCCTGACATTCCAAAGATATGTTATCGTGGTGCAAACGACAATAGACAGACTCAGTTAAGGGAAGATTTGTCAGTTTGTCAGGGACCATTCTAGCCTAGAACATGACTACCTGCCATAAACTGCTTTTAGTTTTAAAAAATTTTAATTTTAAACTATCCTTTATTGATGGTCTAAACCAACTTTAGTTCTCTTAGTTTGCAAGGCCACCACACAGGCCTTCGCTAAGCTTGTCAGGATAGCATGTCACCTCTTTTTGTCCACACAGATGTTCTATGTGTGATCAAAAGGGAGAAAATATGAAACAAATTTTCATACATATAGGAATTTCTGTCATAGTTCAGAATATTTGGTTGTCACCTCCTCTCTACCTATAATACCTCTAAATGAGGTGATTTAGTTTACCTGTGGTCAGAGTGACAGAAAAGGGGTGAATAGTTTTTATGTTGTCAATTCAACATTTTCTCATTGATAATTATCCAATCATCATTCTATAAGATGTCAGCTATATGAATACTGAAATTAAAAAGGAATGAGTTAGGCCCTGGCTTCTGTGCTCGGCTGGTTGTGTGTCATCCTGTGCACTGAAGGATTGCCAGTTCAATTCCCAATTGTGGGTTCAATCATTGGTCTGGATGCATGGGTGAGGTGGTGATCAATGTTTCTCTTGCACATTGATGTCCCTCTCTCTTTCTCTCTCTGTCTCTTCCTCTCCCCTCCTCTCTCCCCTAAAATCAATGAAAACATTTTTTTTTTTTAAAAAGCAATGAGTTAGGATCCTATATTCTCATGCTCCTATATTTTATTTATCCCTTTTCCTATGTCTGAAATATGCTTACTTCCAAACCAAGTCCAAATATCTAGTCACCATGTGTAAAATGCTCTCTTCCTTACCAGGTATAATGTCCATCCTGAATCCATCAGCCAAAAATGGCTCTCCCTCATTTAATACTCATAGCACTTTATCTGTATCCTTTCTCTCTGAATTTTTTATTTTTATCTTGTATTAAATTATTTACATGTTTACATTATGCTCCCCACTAAGTGACTCCTTTAGGTCAGACATGACATTGCTATATATGATTTATTTTGTATGCCCCAGATATCAAGTACAGTATCAGACACATAGAAACAAATCAATAAGTATTTTCTCATTGAAAAAATAAATGTTCTGCTTTCAAATAACTAATTTTAGGCCTAAAAGCATTTAGTGTATTCTTTATTTTACCTTTTCATACAGTCTTAAGTCTTTCACTCAACTAATATTTATTAAATACCTAGTATGTTCTGGACAATATTTCAGAGAACTCTGAATGTGAGAGTAAGGAAAACAAAGTCCTTGCACTCATAGATGTTACATTTTAGTGAGGAGAGACAGAAAAGACACAAATAAGTATATAACATGACAGGTTGTGATAAATGATGTAAAAAATAAACCAGGATAAAGGAGAGGATTGGTAAGTTGCATTAAAACTAAGTTTGTCACCCGGCCAGTGTGGCTCAGTGGTTGACTATTGACCTATGAACAAGGAGGTCACAGTTTGGTTCCCAGTCAGGGCACATGCCCAGGTTGTGGGCTTAACCCTCAGTGAGGAGCAGGCAGGAGGCAGTTGATCAATGATTCTCTCTCATTATTGATGCTTCTATCTCTTCCTCTCCTTTCTTCTCTGAAATCAATAAAAAATATACTTATACAGGGATGCCCACTTTCACCACTCCTGTTCAACATAGTACTGGAAGTGCTAGCCATAACGATCAGACAAGGAGAAGAAATAAAAGGCATCCAAATTGGAAAAGAAGTAAAATTGTCATTCACAGATGATATGATATTGTACATAGAAAACCCTAAAGGCTCCATCAAAAACTACCATACTGAAATGAATTCAGCAGTGTAGCAGGATAGGAAATTAACACTCAGAAATCTATGGCTTTTTATACACCAATAATAAACTCACAGAAAGAGATACCAAAAAAAAAATACCATTTACCATTGCAACAAAAAAATTAAGATATCTAGGAATAAATGTGACCAAGGAGGTAAAGGACCTGTACTCAGAAAATTACAGGACACTGAAAAAAGGTATAGAGGAAGATATAAACAATAGAAGACTATACCATGTTCATGAATTGGTAGAATCAACATTAAAATGTCCATACTACCCAAAGCAATCTATAGATTCAATGCAATCCCCATTAAAATACCAATGGCATACTTCAAAGACCTAGAACAAACTCTCCAAAAATCCATCTAGAATAAAAAAAAAGACCCTGAATAGCTGCAACAATCTTGAAGAAAAAAGTTGGAGGGATCACAATACCAGATATCAAGCTATATTACAAAGCCACTGTTCTCAAAATTGCCTGGTACTGGCACAAGACCAGACATATAGACCAATGGAAAAGAACAGAGAACCCAGAAATTGACCCAAGCCGTTGTGCTCAATTAATATTTGACAAAGGAGGCAAGAACATACAATGGAGTTAAGACAGTCTCTTCAATAAATGGTGTTGGGAAATTTGGTCAGATATATGCAAGAAAATGAAACTAGATTTCCAACTTACACCATACACAAAAATAAACTCAAAATGGTAAAGGACTTAAACATAAGATGGAAACCATAAAAATCCTAGAAGAATCCATAGGCAGCAAAATAGCAGACTTTTGTTGTAGCAATTTCTTTACCAATACAGCTCCTACAGCAATGGAAAGTAAGGAGAAAATAAACAAATGGAACTATTTCAAAATAAAAAGCTTCTGCACAGCAAAAGAAACCATCAACAAAACAACAAGAAAGCCCACTGCATGGGAGAACATATTTGCCAATGTTATCACTGATAAAGATTTACTCTCCAACATTTACAGGGAACTCACAACTTAACAAAAGGAAGATAATCCAATAAAAAAATGAGCAAACAACATAGACACTTTTTGAAAGAGGACATACGAAAGGCCAAGAGACATATGCAAATATGCTCAAAGTCACTAATCATCCCAGAGATACAAATCAAAACAACCATGAGGTATCATCTCACACCTGTCAGAATGGCTATCATCAACAAATCAACAAACGGCAAGTGCTGGTGAGGATGTGGAAAAAAAGAAACTCTCGTACACTGCTGGTGGAAATACAGACTGATGGTTACTATAGTTAATAATCCTGTGTGGTATATTGAAAAGTTTCTAAGTAAGTAGATCTTAGCCCTAAGCGGTTTGGCTCAGTGAATAGATAGAGCATCAGCCTGCAGACTGAAGCGTCCCAGGTTTGATTCTGGTCAAGGGCATGTACCTTGGTTGTGGGCACATCCCCAGTAGGAGGTGTGCAGGAGGCAGCTGATCAATGTTTCTCTCTCATCGACGTTTCTAACTCTCTATCCCTCTCCCTTCCTCTCTGTAAAAAGCAAATAAATAAAATATATTTTTAAAAAAGAAAGAAAGAAAGTAGATCTTAAAAGTTCTCATCACAAGAAAAAAATGTAAGTATGCGTAGTAATAGATGTTAACTAGACTTATTGTGGTGACCCAAGCTTTAAATAGTTATGTTATGCACTTGAAATCAATATAATGCTATATGTCAATTTTTTTTCTGAAAAATAACAAAACAGAGTAAAATATATATTTTTTATTTTTATTACAGTTTACATTCAATGTTATTTTGCTTTCATTTCATATATACACCATAGTAGTTAGACACTGATGTACTTTACATGGTCCTCCAGATACTTCTAGTATCTACCTGGTCTCATACATAGTTATCACAATATTATTAACTTTATTTTACATGCTGTAATTTACATCTCTGTGACTATTCTGTAACTGTCCATTTCTACTTCTTTTTTAAAAATATTTTTCGAAATGTATTTTTATTGATTTAAGAGAGGAAGGGAGAGGAAGAGGAGACAGAAACATCAATGATGAGAGAGAATCATTGATTGGCTGACCCCACAGGACGCCCACTGGGGATTGAGCCTGCAACCCAGGCATGTGCCTTTGACCAGAATTGAACCTGGGACCCTTCAGTCCGTAGGCTGACACTCTATCCACTGAGCCAAGCCAGCTAGGGCCAATTTCCACTTTTTAATCCCTTCATCTTTTTCACCCATCCCCCAAACTCCCTTCAAAAAACAAAAACAAACAAAATAGAAACACTCTCAGAGATACAGAGAACAGACTGAGAGTTGCCAGAAATATATATTTCTTAATAATATTTCTTAAAGATATAATATCAAAAAATAAATTTTATTTACAAATAAGCAAGTAGATTTGGATTCATCAGTTCTAACAAATTAAAATTTAGTTTGAAAAAGTTTAAGAAGCTCCCTGGCCAATTTGCTAAGTGATTAGAGCATCAGCCTGGGGACTGAAAGGTCACCGGTTTGACAAGGGGACATACTTGAGTTGCAGGTTCGTTCCCCAGCCTGGTCAGGCCTGTGCTGGAGCCAACCAGTAGATGTGTCTCTCTTGCATCAATGTTTCTCTCTGACTCCCCCTCCCTTCCACTTTTTCTACAAAAAGAAATTAGTGGAAAAAACATCTTTGGGTGAGAATTAATAAATAAAAGAGAAAAAAGGTTAAGAAACTTCATCCAATAGTACTCAAAAAAAAAATAGAACTATATTCATGGAATAAGTGAATTTAAAATCCAGTTATTAGATTTAAAATATTCTTCTGTAGCTTACCATCTCATTAGGGGAAATTTTTTAAAAGGTACATTAAAAACTGAATATGATGGACAACAAATAAATTTCATACTGTTAATCAGCTAGGGTAAAGAAAGATGAATGCTAATTTAAGTTTTGCTTCTCTGTTGAAGAATATTTATTTTGTATGTATTTGTATTTATTGCCTCCAATAAGTTCAAAGGATTCCACCAATTAGAGAATTTGAATTAAAGACCAGGAACCAGAGTTACTTCTAATGCTTGAAATTATAAAGACCAAGTATTTTGGGAAGGGAGGAAGATTCCATTTTTATAATGCTACTTAATACATAAACTAGAGGCCTGGTGCATGAAATTCGTGCACTGGGCAGGGTTCCCTCAGCCCAGCCTGCACCCTCTCCAATCTGGGACCCCTTTGGGGATGTCCAACTGCTGGTTTAGGCCTGATCAGGACCTAAACTGGCAGTCGGACATCTCTTAAAATTCGGGACTGCTGGCTCCCAACCACTCACCTCACTGCCTGTCTGATTGCCCCTAACAACTTCTGCCTGCCAGCCAGATCACCCCCTAACCATTCTCCTGCCAGCCTGATTGATGCCTAACTGTTCCCAGCCAGCCCGATTGCTCCTAACTGCCCTCCCCTGCATATTCCCTCTTTATTAGATAAGTTTTTTTTCTTTAACATATTGAACACTGTACCTGCCGTGGTCTTGACAAACCAGTAAAAATGTAAATGCAAAGTAAAAGTGTCATAAACTCCTTAACTAGGAATTTCATGAGATCTTGGAAAGGTGATATCATGTGGTTGTTTATTCCTTTTTTCCTTCTCTTTCTTTTTCTTGCTGTTTCATCTTTTGCCATTTCTTTCTTCTTTTATTCCTTTTCTGTCCTCTCTTTCTCTTAACTTTTCCATTGGTAGAATCGTCAGTACTTGAATCTGTCTTGCTTCTTATTTATGTCTATAAAACCTGCCTGCCTTGGTGAAAACTGTAGGGGAAAAGGCCTTCTTCGGTGGGCTCAAGCCCAACCTGAGGTGCTGAGGAACCAGGGCAGGGAGTACCCACACTGCCACTATGGAGACCTCCGGACCATGGGGTACTCTCTAGTAATGTAACTGCAATGTAGCAATTTGCCTTCAGAAAATAGTTGTAAATTACTTCTGATGTGAAACCCTAACTCAGACATTTCCTTTGTGGTTTGTAAAGATTTTAAACAAAACCCATTTACCTCTCTAACCTGGTTAAAAGTTTCTGCCCAATGGGAGAAGTTTGCTGAGCAGCTTTGCCCAGATACCCACCTCCCTATCCTCCCCGCTCCAATCACTGGCCTGGGGGCAAGGAAAGTTCCGAGGCTGATTCCCTGAGGTTGCCAGTGGTGCAGGATCACTCGCCCAGGGCGGGTGTGGACACTTCTGAGACTGAGACCCTGAGCCTGAAGGTGTGTGTGTGGGGGGGGGTCACTTCGTGGAGGTGCAGGTGCTTCCTAGGCTGAGACCCCAAGGCTGCTGTGGGAAAGCAATCACTCCATGGGAGCATGGGCTCTTCCAGACAGAGTCCCTGGGGCTGCTGTGGGGAAGTAATCACTCCATGGGAGCATGGGCTCTTCCAGGCTGAGTCCTGGAGGCTTCTGGGGGGTAGGGATCAATCCGTGGGGATATGAGGGCTTCCAGGCTGAGCCCCTGAGGCTTCTGTGTGGAAGCGATCACTCTGTGGGAGCAAGGGCTCTTCCAGACTGAGTCCATGAGGCTGTTGCTGGGAGGGGATCACTCCATGGGGGCATGGGAGCTTCTGAGGCTGAGACCCTAAGGCTGCAGGTGTGCGTGGAGGGGATCACTCCCTGGGAAATGAATTTGTTTTTGTTTTATTTATAAAGGGTCAGGAAGGCCTCTGGGCAGCATTCTGTCAGGCCGCTCACACAGGGGCTGTCAGTGCCTCCCCCTCCCCCGAACTGGGGCACTCCAGCGGGGTTGAGAGGGACTGGGTGCCACCATCTTGTGGTTATGGGTGCCTCAATTTTGTCCTGGAGTGACAGGTAATTTGCATATTACTCTTTTATTAAATAGGATTATGAAATTTCTGTTAGAAAGATAAAGCTTATGTAATTCAAACATAAGCCTTAATATATTGTATATGTGAATTAGACAAGTTACTTAATAAATACTGACAGATACTGGTGACTAATAACAGAGAACTTAATTTAAATCAATATATGTTTTGGATGTTTCTGTCTAATCTCTTCTAAATCCTGTTTTCATCCTTTAATCAATAGCCTTTAAACTATTATACTTAGCACTCAAAGCTTTTTATAATCGTGTACTACCCTCACTGCCCAACTTTAATTTTTTCAACTCTTCAGCATCCATTATTTTGCCAGACTGTTGCACTTGCATGCCAGGATCATGTTTTACTCTGTCTTTATTTAGATTGTTTAACTTACACAAATCCTACTCATCTTTCAAATTCTAGTTCAAGACCAAAATTCTCTGTGACACTTTTTAAAAGTATTCCAGTACTCATTGATTTCATTTTTTGAATTCTTACAGCATTTAGTATATTTAATATAGCACTTAGCATATAGTATAAGTATATAATTCAGTCTTTAATTATATATAAGCTTGTATTGGGGCAATGATTATATGGGTATTCAGGCAACAAACATTAACTGAATATGCCTCTAAAATGCCTATACTATGCTAATAAGGCACTCAAGATAGGTAAGTGCATAAGATGTGGCTCTTTGGATCAAGAAGCTCATAGTCTACCAGAAAGGAGGCAGACACAAAATGTGAGAAGTAATATTAAAAGGTTGTAAGCAAAGTTCTATGATGACATGAACAATCAATCAATTTTATGTTAGGGAAAGCTGTGTGCAGTGACAGAGGAGGTTTCATAGGAGATTAAACATGAGCTTGGCTTTGAAGGATACATAATTTTCTGGTTGGTAAGGGAGGTAAAGACATTGTAGCTTTTTTACTTCCAGGAACAACCTACCAGATGAATCCCCTGCCCCATACTAAAAATTGTAAAATGTGGTTACTCAGGAAAATATAGTCGCATTTGCCAAATAGCCTTTTCCCAATAAACATGACCTATGAGAGATTTTTATACAGGTTATTAAGAGGTGCTCTTCAAAAATTGGTTCCCTGGTCAAATAAATTGGAAAACAACTGATTAATGTTAAAAGATCTGAAAAAAACTGTAATGAAGAGGTCTATTTAACATTAATTCTTTTTTCATTGCTTTAACACACTAATATATTACATGCATTTCTAGAAAGGAATATAGTATGCAGCACTTCCCAAACTTACATGACCTTGGAAACTTTTTTCCTTAGAGCTACTGAAATTAAGGTTCTATGGAAAATTCTTTGGAAAAAATTCTGACTGCAACATAATTTTCATTGTGAAAGAGGTGAGAGTGATGAATGATGTAGCTCAAAACAGAGCTGAAGTAGGATTTTAAAGTATTTTAAATAGATTTGTTTTTTCTATAGGCAATAGAGAAACAATATATTTTATAAAAAAAGGAGTTATATAATCAGACCTATAAAAATACATCAGGCAGCAAAAAAAAAAAAAAAAGAATGCATTCAAGGGAATAGTGTCTGAAATCAAGGATGTCAGTTGATACATTACTGCAATGGGAAATAAGATGAGGCCCTGCACTACATTAATAATAATGACAGAAATGTTGGTATTGTCTCAACTAAATGGTGATTTATTTGAAAGCTAACACTTTGTTAAATATTACATTTCTTCCCCAACTGTAGGCTCTAGCATAATGCTGAGACTATCAGAAGTGCCTATTTTTAAAATTCATGTTCATTAAATATCTTCTGAGAAGTAACTGAGTGTGACAAGTCTGGGCTCCTGGGGAACTTAGGAAGAAAAGAAATTATTCTTTAAATCAAGACCACTAAGTATAAACTTCATTTTTTCAGGTGTTTATTCTAAAACTATTGCAGGATCCAACCTTTAATCCAGCCCCAATAACCCCCACCTTCTGGTTTTTACTTTCTTGTATAGCCTCAAATTATACCAGATTTCATCTGGATGACTAACAGAGCAGAACAGAAATGATGGTTATGACACTTCTGAGATTAGGTCTTAAAATCTATCTTGGCCATTCATACCATTTCTCTCTTGGATCAATCACTCTGTCGGAAGCCATCTGGCATGTTATTAACACTCCTATAGAGAGGCCCAGATGGTGAGAAATTGAAGCCTCAGTCAACAGCCATGTGCTTAATCTTGGAAGTGAGATCAATGCAAACAGTGAGTATAATAAGCCTAGAGTACCTATATTAATATCCAATAAAATACATTTTAAAGCAAAATATATTGTCAGAATTAAAAAGTGTTACCATAATAATAAAAGTGTCAATTCACTAGGACATAGCAATTATAAGTGTGCATTTATCCAGTATCAAAGTTTCAAACAGCCTGAAGTAAAAATGACAAAATTAATGGGGAAAACAGACAATTCCTCAATCATATTTGTGGATTTTAACACCCTTTGCTCAGAAATTGATATAACAACTAGACAGAAAATCAACAAAATGTAGATCTAAACAAAATTATCAATCATTTGATTTTAATTGATATTTATATAATATACACAAAAATGGCAGAGTAAGTACACTTTTTTTCAAGTATACCTATTATCTTTCAATATGTATATAGTCAATTGACATTTCACAAATGTGAGTTCATGGAGAAAAAGGTAGTCTTTTCAGTGAATGATGTTGGAACAACTATGTAACTATATAGAAGAATAAAAAATGAACCTTGACTCTTATTCTGCACCAAACACAAAGGTTAACTCAAATGGATTATATATCTAAATGTAAGAGCTAAAATAGTTAAATTTCTAGAAAAAAAAAGAAGAAATTTTTGTAACATTAAGTTATGTATGGTTTTTTTTTAATAGTACACAAAAACACATAGTATAAAAGATAGAACATGATGAAATAGACTCCATTAAAAAATTTTGGTTTCCAGTTAAGATGTCGGAGTAGGTAATTTTGTTACTGGCATCCTCCCACAACCACATCAAAAGAACAACTGAACTACAGAACAACCATAATTGAGAATCAGCTGAAGTATATCTGAACAGAAGTTCTATAACTAAGGATATGTAGCAGAAGCCACATCGAGACTGGGAGGAGAGGTATTGATGTGGAACATGCTGGTCCCACACCCACATGTAATATTTAAACATTGAAAAGGATATCTCAGCTGTGGAGGTCCACACTGGGCTCTCCAGTTCAGGGATCCAGTGCCAGAGAGAGAAGTTACCATAACTTCTCAGCTGTGGAAACCAGTGGAGATTGTAGCTGAGTAAGAAGAAGGGTTGCTGCCCTAACTGGTTTGGCTCAGTGGATAGAGCATTGGCCTGCGGACTCAAGGGTCCCAGGTTCGATTCCAGTCAGGGGCATGTACCTTGGTTGCAGGCACATCCCCAGTAGGGAGTGTGCAGGAGGCAGCTGATCGATGTTTCCCTCTCATCGATGTTTCTAACTCTATTCCTTCTCCCTTCCTCTCTGTAAAAAATCAATAAAATATATTTAAAAAAAGAAGAAGGGTTGCTGGAGTAAATGTTCCTCTTAAAGGACGTGCATATGGGCTTACTTGAACTCACTCTGAGCTCCACCACTGTGGCAGCAGTTCAAAAGGCACCAGGGATGGCCTACCTGGTTTGGCTCAGTGGATAAAGCGTTGGCCTGCGGACTGAAGGGTCCCAGGTTTGAGATGCCTCTGGTCGGGGGCATGTACCTTGGTTGCAGGCATATCCCCAGTGGGAGGTGTGCAGGAGGCAGCTGATCGATGTTTCTCTCTCATCGATGTTTCTGACTCTCTGTCCCTCTCTTTTCCTCTTTGTGGAGGGTCAATAAAATATATATATTTTTAAAAAGCACCAGGGACACAAAGACAAGAGCTGAATTGTCTGGCTTTGGGATAAAAGCAAAAGTGCTGGCAAAAACCATTGTTCTTTTGCTGAGCTTTTCCCTTTCAGGTGCAGGTGCGTGCCACATCTGAGTCCCCATCAACCTGGTTAACACCATTTGTTCTGCCCTGGTGATTACCTGAGACCCAACTTGAGGGCCCAACCAAGCCACTTTCAGTGTTTTTTTTCCAAATAAATTTCCTGTCTTGGTTCATATTGCAGACTTTCCTAAATTCTCCCAAAGTTTCACAAATTCCGAACAAGTGGCATCTGGCCTCGGCATGCCATGTACTCTTGCTAAGTGGCCCCAGACTCAGTGCTAGCAGCAACCAGACTCAGTTCACAGCTTGGCCTCTCCTGGGAATATCTATCCCAGCACAAATAGGAGTCATTTGCAAATAGCTTTGTAGTTCATACTGTGACCCCTATCAGGGCATAATTGGAAGTTCAACTTGGCTTGCACCCCTGAGAGGCCCAGAGCTGATGGCCAGCTTCAGATTCTGCCAGAGTACTACCTAAATACCTCCATGAGCCACGCACTCAAAGAGCAAACTCAGCAGACACTAGAGCACTTTTGAAGTAAGTTCTGCTCTGTGGAATTGGCCCCTGCACAGCAGCTCCTCTGCTGTAGTTATTTCCAGTCCTTATAGCACATTGGCCTAGAAGTCAATCCCTCCTATTGACACACTAACAACAATCAATACTCAACTACAACAGGAATGTGCACAGAGACCACATGGGCAAGCGCACCTGGAGCTCCCAGCTAGGGTAAACAGCATGACTGCACCCCTGAGCCCCAGAAGACACCTGCTACATAAGGACATTCTACCATAATGGGGAGATATAATAGATCTACTTAATACAGAGAAACAAATACAGAAAGGCAGCCAAAATGGGTAGACAAAAAAAAATATTTGAAATGAAAGAACAGGAAAAATCTCTAAGGGGGTGGGAAACACTAAATGAAATGGAGGCAAGTATACTACCAAATATAGAGTTCAAAAATATGGTTATAAGGATTCTCAGGTAACTTAGTAAGAACTTCAACAGCATAAAAAAGGGCATAGAAACCATGAAAAAGACTCATTCAGAAATAAAGAATATAATAACTAAGAAATACACTGGAAAGAATCAACAGCAGATTAGATGAAGCACAAGTTGAAATAGAAATTTGGAAGAAAATGTATCAGAAAACACCCAATCATAATAGCAAAACGAATATAAAGAAAAATGAGAATACTTTAAGAGACTTCTGGGACAATATCAAGCGTAACATCTGCATAATAAGAAAATCAAATGAGAAGAGAGAGCAAGGAATTGAGAACCTATTTGAACAATAAATGAAAGCTTTCCTAACCTAGGTGAATGAAACAGACACACAGTCCAGGAAGTGCAGATAGTCCCAAGCAAGATGAACCCAAAGAAGCCCATACCAAGATACATCATAGTTAAAATGGCAAAGGTTAAAGACAAAGAATCTTAAAAGCAGCAAAAAAAGCAGTTAGTTACCTACAAGGGAGCGCCTATAAGACTGGCAGCTTATTTCTAAACAGAAACACTTCAGGCCAGAAGGAATTGGCATGAAATAATTAAAGTGATGAAAAGCAAGGGCCTACAACCAATACTACTTTACCCAGCAAGGCTATCATTTAAAATTGAAGGAGAAATAAAGAGCTTCCCAGACAAGAAAAAGCTAAAGGATTTCATCATTACCAAATCAGTATTACAAGAAGTGTTAAAGGGTCTTGTTTAAAAAGAAGGAGGAAAAAAAAATATATATATATGATAAAATGGCAATAAATACATATCTATCAATAATGACTTTTAATACAAATGGATCAAATGCTCCAATAAAAGAAAAGACACATATGCTGTCTACAAAAGATATACTTCAGATTGAAAGACACAGAAACTGAAATAAAAGGGATGGGGCCCGGCCAGTGTACTCAGTGTTGAGAAATGACCTATGAACTGGGAGGTCATGGTTCAATTCCTGGTCAAGGCATATGCTTGGACTGCAGTCCCAATCCCCAGTGTAGGGCATGCAAGAGGCAGCCGATCAATGATTCTCTTTCACCATTGATGTTTATATGTCTCTCCTTTTCCCTTCCTCTCTGAAATCAAATATA
>PVJC01022683.1:0-27096 GCA_004026665.1 Murina feae
CAGGGGAGGACAGTGGGGGAGGGGACCATCCTGGAAGGGGGAGGGCAGTGAGGGGCAATCAGGCCAGCACAGGAGCAGTTAGACATTGATCAGGCTGGCAGGGGAGTGGTTAGGGGAATCGGCAGGCAAGAGGTCAGGAGCCAGCAGTTGTGGATTGTGAAAGGGATGTCCGACTGCCCATTTAGGCCCGATCCTAGGGACATTTCTCAAGGGGTCCCAGAGTGGAAAGGGTGCAGGTTGGGCTGAGGGACACCACGTTCACCCCCTACTCCCACTCCCTGCATGAATTTCATGCACCGGGCCTCTAATAAGAAGATAGAAGAAAACATAGAAATTAAAAAATTTCAAATTATTTTAAAAGTTAAGAATTAAAAATGTTCAAATTAATAAATTATCTTTGTTGCTTGGAAATATGGTTTACTTTTCATTTCAAATTCATTTTAAATGTTTGACGTATAATTTAATACTTAAAAAGAATCTAGCTAAATTATTTGATAATATTTATAAGGTGACACTTCTCTGGATAAACCTTTCACACAACAGTTTTCCATTAATGCTGAAAAATCAGTTGGTAATTTTAATCACAGTTAATAATTCATTAATGTATTAACAATTTACTCAGTAACTTAGATGGCATACGGTCTCATAAAGGGAATAACCAGATAACTGCTCAATGTGCAATTGTGCCCATTAGTAATTCTAAGAACTTGATAGATGTTCCACTCATTGGATTACATGTTTGTATGTATGTGATTTGAACAACAACAAAATGTAGGTACCCAATGTCAAACTTTTTTTCTTTCTTTTTTTTTTTTAAAGAGCAGCTTTATTATTTTGGGGGTTGATTAGTACAATGCAGAGAGCATAGAGGAAAAGTACAAATTGGCACTTAAACCAATGCCAGTATTCATTTTATCAGTGTTATAATTAAGAATATTAATTTTTATTTACTTTCTTTAGAACATAAATTAAAGCCATTAACTTGAGGTTGAAGTATATACACAATATATACACAAATGCAAAATACTTTTCATAAGTAACATTACATTTTAAAATACCAGAAACTGAATATCTGTGCTGATTTATATTTTGACTTAATGGAACAAAAAGAGAACATTCAATAAAAGAGAGTTATACTGATAATAAAGCTCTTAAAGTTTTTAAAAATGTCTTCCTCTCCTTTTGTACTTACCACAGGCTACACAATGTCTTGAGAGGATTCATTACGAGAAAAATGTCAATCACAGTTTTAAGACCTGGCTTTGGAAGAAACTAATGAGAAAACAATTGGAAGGTGAGGCTTCATCTTCATTTTCAAATAAGTGGTCTTAATTTTTCTTCTTATAGAAAAAGTTTAAGTCAGTTTACTATAAATATATCTGAACCATTAATTTTTGGAGCTTCCAGGTAAAGTCCAGCACTTCGTTTATATAATGTCTATGAGAAGAAGTCAGCAGAGATCATCTAAGCTTAAGTCGTGACATCATCCATTCCAGTCCTTGGCATAATCCCTCACCAGTAAGAGCACAGCATGCCTGGATATGCCACTGGTGATCTTTAACAGAAGTTAGTTCCAAAAACTGGGAGATTTCTGCTACAGTCATGCATTCTTTAACATCCTGTTTATTAGCAAAAATCAGCAATCCAGCTTTCCTTACATCCTTGTGGGCTAACATCTTACTGAGTTCTTCTCTAGTTACAGAAATCCCGTCTCCGTCTGTACTGTCCAAACAATTATTACAAACTCTGTGTTAGTATAGGGAGTGTTCCAGGAAGAACGAGGAGATTCTTGGCCACCGACATCCCACATTGGAAATCGTGTATTATTCATCACTATCTCTTCCACATTACTTCCTATTGTAGGGGATGTATGTACAACTTCATTCATAGAAAATCGGTAAAGGATGGTAGTTTTCTCTGCCTTATGCAGCCCAACAATGATAACTGTGCTCCTGGTGATGAACAGTCTCCATATCCTGGTGAAGAGAATTCCCTTCTCCGGCACCGGACCCCTGCCAGCCGTCACCCTGTCTGCCTGGCTTCCCCGGCGTAGGCTGCTCGGGAGGAGAGAGACGCGCGCAGCCTTCCCTTCTGCTGTGGCTGCCTCCTCGCCGCCTCCTAGGAACCCGGGGAGGCTGAAGCCCAGGCCTCCTGGCCGCGCGAGGGCCGCGGCTGCCTCGGGGCACCCGCATGCCTCGGGGACATCGCTGCCGCGTTGTCTCGATTTCAATCATTTTAAATTTATAGAGACTTGTTTTGTGGCCTATCTATCCTGGAAAATGTTCCATGTGCACTTGAAAAGAATGTATATTCTGTTGCTTTGGGATGGACTGCTCTAAAACTATCAATTAAATACAACTGGCCTAATGTGTCATTTAAGACCACTGTTTCTATGTTCATTTTTCTGTCTGGAAGACCTACCCACTGATGTCAATGGGGTGTTAAAGTCCCAGACTGTGACTATATTACTATCAAATTCCCCCTTCATAGTGGTCTATATATTCCTCTGTTGGTGCATAAATGTATACAAGGATTGTACTCTCTTATTGGATTGATCCCTTTACCATCATAAAATGTCTTTCTTTATTTCTTATTATAGTCTTTGTTTTTATTTCTTTTTTTTTAATCCTCACCCGTTAGTATGTTTTTCATTGATTTTTTTGAGAGAGAATGGGAGAGATGGGAGAGCAAGATATCAATTTGTTGCCTCCCCTATGTATTCACCCCAACCAGGGATTGAACCCACCATCCAGGTATGTGCCCTGATTGAGAATCGAATGGTGACCTCCTGGTTCATAGGTTGGCGCTCAACCACTGAGCATGCCAGCCCAGCTGACCTCTCCTTTCCAGTGGTTCTTCTGCTTCAACACATGAGCATACTCAAAAATCTACCATTAAAAACAAAATGTTCCTTTATTCCTTCATGATATATTCCTTTAACCCAAGGCCCATTTTTAGTTAAGGGTCTTTATCTTAAAACAAACTTACAAAATACAAAAGTTAGACCTATTACTTAGAAAAATTTTAAGGAAATGATTGTTGATAAAAATGAAAAAAATAACTATCTCCCAGAAATAGCCATGGTTAACACTGTCTTTATGTGTGTGAATATATATATTCACATTTCCCCCCAAATTTAATCATATTACCCAGTTTTATTTTTGCTTTTTGTATTTAATATATTATGAATATTTCCCAATGTCATTTTACATTCCTTTATAGCACAATATATGTTTTTATTGATTTCAGAAAGGAAGGGAGAGGGAGGGAGAGATAGAAACATCAATGATGAGAGAAAATTATTGATTGGTTGCAACCAGCATGTCCCATACTGGGAATCAAGCCTGAAACCCAGGCATTTGCCCCTGACCAGGAATCGAATTGTGACCTCCTGGTTTATAGGTTGATGCTCAACCACTGAGCAACACTGGCTGGGCTATAGTACAATATTTAAATAGTGCATAATATTCCATATTTTGTATAGATGTGCCATCATATTTATATATTTATTTAATTAAGCTAATTGTGGACATTTGGAGTGCATTCATTTTTTTAAAATCCTCACCTGCTTTTGATTTGCTTTGGATTTGAGAGAAAGAGGAAGAGAGAAAGAAAGAGAGAAACATTGAAGTGAGAGAAAAATATCCATCAGTTGCCTTCCAGAGGCACCCTTACTGGGAATGGAACCGACAATCTTTTGATGCACAGGATGATGTTCCAACCAACTGAGCCACCTGACCAGGACTAGAGTGCTTCCATTTTTTCATTTTTGTAAAAACTGCTGAGATGAATATCGTTATAACTCTTTATTTGTGTGCACCCATCTATGATTATTTTATTTGGATAAATTACTAGAAGCATAATTCAAAGAAAAAGAAGATTTTAAAATTCCAAGATTTTTTATATGTATCTCAATATACACTCCAGAAAGAGTATATCAATTTAAATTTCCAACAACAATATATAAAGCTTCTACTCTCACATTCTTGATATCCAATAGACAACTCTCTTTACCTCCATTTGTTCACCTCCCATTTACTATTTTTATTTCACCAACATTTTATTTTGAAGTTTCAAATCTACATAAAAATCGAAAGAATGGCACAGTGAACAACCCACATGCTTCTTACCTAGATTTATTAATTGTTAATATCCTGGCATATCTGATTTAAAGTGAAACTATTCACAGATCTACTCAGAAAAAACATCACTGGCAGTTAAAACACATGGTACTTAAAATACATTCATTGTTTTAACCATCTTTTTATACTTTTTGCTGATGGTGGCTTTGATCCACTGTGTAAAATTGTTCAGGCATTTAAAGAGTATTTACTATCTAACTATAGTATTCATATGGAAGGCTAGACACATATCATTTCACAATAGATAAAAATAAACATATTTTGTATTATATGTCAGAACATAATACTTTTAGTTGAAAATAATGAACAACTAATTTTCCCCAAACTGATTTTAAGCAAATAAAATTAAGAAAAGATATGAAAGCAAATTGGAGTTTTGGCGTATACAACAGCTTTAATAATTCTCTGGCACTGTGATAATAATCAGTGCCACAAATGTCAAATTATCTATTTTTTTCTTATAAGCCAGCAGGTATTATTTTACTATCATAAATCCTTGAGATTATTGTAAATCGGTGAGCATTATTAGGTCTGTATTATTTGGTTAGTAACTAAAAGAGCTATTAATTAGAATGAAATGGAAGAAATATAAAAAATCAGCTGGGTAATGAATTATTGTCAGCATTTATTTTAAGCATAGAAAATAACCTGTGTGATTATGAAGTTTTTTGTGCTACATATCATAAAGGAAGTTACTTTCAAAATTATTGACAATGGTTCTATAAGGATTAGAACCCTTAAAATTATTTCATAGAAAAGTATGCCCTTTTCTAATGTTATTGCTTGTGCAAGAAATGAAATGCTAAACTATTTTGATTAGCAATAAAAATTTAAGACTTACAGCTAACCTAACCTAAAAGGGTAACACTGACTTCTGTAGCAATTCATCAAGAATGCTCATTAGCCAAAAGTCCTAGTGAAAATTTTCAAAAATCAATGAATGTTGTGATCCAGGCTTTTTTAAAAATTAAGAATAAACTCATTGGTAGGGAAGCATTTCTTGAACAGATACAAAAGTACTCACTGTGAAAGAAAAAATTTTGATAAATTGAATCTCAATGTAATTAAGAACTGTTCATCAAAAGACACCACTATAAGAGCAAAAAACAAGATCCAGACTGGGAGAATATATTAATAATATGTTCTATCTGACAGAGGACTTTTATTCATAATATGTAAAGAAGTCCTACAAATCAATATGAAAAAGACAGTTTAGTTTTTCAAAAGGGCAAAGACTTGAACAGACACTTCATGAAGGAGGATATAAAAATGGCCAATAAACACATGAAGAGGTTCACAGAATCCTTGCTGTTCAGAGTAATGCAATTGACACCACAACCTGTTACCACGACACACCCACTAAAATGGATAAAATTAAGACTACTAGTTCCAACTAAATGTTTGCAAGAATGTAGATCAAAGGAATTCTCATTCATTACTAGAGGGAATATAAATTGGTTTGACTGTTTTATAATACTGTTTGACATACCCCACTAAAACTGAACTTAATTCTGTGATCCAGCAATCTCATTGCTAGTTACATATCCAAGTGGGATGAGTGCATAAAAGTACCAAAGACATGTATAAAAATGTTCATTTCAGCTTTATTAATAACGAGTGTCCCAGTGCATGAATTCATGCACATAAAAGGAAATTAATTAGAAGAAATATTTTAATATCACTATTTGCCCCTTCTCTATAATAGAAGTGTCAACCAAATTCACGATCAACAATGACAGATCGAAACACACACATGTGATTGGCATCAGTGAGAGCATTATATGTATCACACATGCATGAGTCAACTAAGCCTTTTATAGATATGGAATAATCTTGCTTAATTAGACCTGCTTTCTAATTTAGCTAAATTTTTTCCAGCCCAGTGAAGCATCCCAACTTCTCTTTTGGGTAATTGTCAGCAACACAGCAGTAAATATCAACATGAAGCAGATTATTATTGTAGATCACATAGGGAGAACAAAGGGTAAAATATTTAACTGCAGCAGTGTTTGTGCAGTGAGAAAACCTGAAATCATTTTCAAGTTCCACCATTTCTTATTTCTTTTCAGTCAGGTCAAGTTTCTGATCTTTCTAAATCTCTGTTGTCTTGCCAATGAAAAGAAAATATGATTCCACTGAGTCTCCTATCTACCTACTCCAGGACTTCTGTGAGGATCAGATGAGATGAGGCACAGGAAAACACTTCACAAACATTAGGTTGAACTGCAAAATGTTTGTACCTGACTATAAAGCAAGTTGGGTTCTTGCACTGAAGCAGAAAATACAAGGAGGCTAGTCACTAGGGAGAGGAAGCTGGGCATTGCTACGTGACATTATTACCTGGCACCCACAGTGACTGTTTCCAGGCTGGACTGGGCTGTGGGCTGCATTTTGTACCATGGGGTCTTGGTGGCATTGGTTGTGATATGCTGGGGTGTCACTCCAGGATAGTGGCAGGGGCTGTGTCCCACTTAAGGGAAGCTGAATGTTGGTTTGTTGGCACCAGATCCGAGGTGCTATTTATTTTTAAACTATAGGCCTGGTGCACAAAATTCATGCACGAGGGCAGGGAGGAGGTGTCCCTTAGCCCAGCCTGTATCCTTTCCAATCTGGGACCCCTCGAGGGATGCCCAGCTGCTGGGCAGTCAGACATCCCCCTCACAATCCAGTACTGCTGGCTCCCAACCACTGACTGCCTGCCTGCCTGATTTCCCCCTAACTGCTCCCCTGCCAGCCTGGTTGCTACTAACTAACCTCTCCTGCAGGTCTGGTCACCCCCAATTGCCCTCCCCTGCAGGCCTGGTCCCTCCCAACTGCCCTCCCCTGCCAGCCATCTTTTGGTGACCATTTTGTGTCCACATGGGATGGCTATCTTTGACCACATGGGGGTGGCCATCTTGTGTGTTAGAGTGATGGTCAAGTTGCATATTACCTCTTTATTATGTAGGAGTAGAGGCCCGGTGCACAAAAATTTGTGCACTCAGGAGGATCCCTCAGCCCCGCCTGTGCCCTCTTGTAGTCTGGCAGCCCTTGGGGGATGTCCACCTGCTGGCTTAGGCCCAGGGAATCAGGCCTAAGCTGGCAGTCAGACATCTCTCTCTCATCATTGATGTTTCTTTTACAGAAAAAATAATTTTCTATTGTTGAAAGTATTACATATGTCTTCTTTTTCCCCTCTTTGACCCTCTTCAGCCTACCTCCCCAGGTCCTCAGCATTCTGTTTTCTGTGTCTAAAGGTTATGCATTGAATAATAATTTAAATAATTTAAATAATAATTTAAATTAAATATTATTTAATAATAATTAAATAATATTTCTGAACAAATGTTTTACCTTATAAAAACTAATTTTATTTTATTGTCTATGTAAGTTATGACAATTTGCAGCCAATGTGGAGATTAATGAGCCATACAAAAATAAATTGCAAATCTTCATTTTGCTGAGAGGACATTTTTAGAGGATTGTAGCATTAATTACAAGATAAATCCAGAATTTGAGAAGCAGCATGATCTGGTGGGGCAAACACAAGCTTAGGAGTCATACTGATGTCTTTGAATCCTATCTTGTTTATTTCCTAGTCATCTGAAGCTACACAAATTATTTAATCTCTCTCAGTCTATTTCTTCATCTATAAAATGGGGGTGGAGGAACAATATCTACCCTGAAGCCTTCTAAGAATCCAATTAGATACATATATGAAAGAGTGCTTACCTCACAGACAGGCAGAACAAATTTCTCTACAACATTCTGTATCAACTTTCCCGTCCTTCCCAGTGGAAAGAAAAGCAGAACACTAACACTTCTCCGAATTTCAGTAAGAGAAACTTCCATGTGTAAAATGATTACCAAGAGTACTTTACAGCAGTTGAGGGAGGTCTACTGTGAACCAGTTCAATAATCACCTTGATTATTAATTCTATGTTTACTAAACCTCAAAGTACAAAACAGTATTTGTAGACAGCAAAGAGACCCCGAAGAAATTCTCTTATCCGTGGAGAAAAATCCTTCATAAAGGATATGTATTCAGGTCACTAAAAAGTTATATACAAGAACCAATTACATATTAGGTGGGCATTTTATGTCTGTTTTCCCAAGACTTGAACCCTGGGAAAGCCTTCAGGATGAAAACCTTTATTTAGGAACAGAGGTTTGAGCTAGGTTAATTCTAGAGTTTGTCCATTTTAGACGCCAAGTGGTATGTATCTGAAGATGTTAAACTGACCAGGGACGGATGATAAAACAGGCAAGAAGATGACAGGTGGCCGCCATGTGAGCCTTTTACGTGGAAGCGGAAAGGAATGGGCAGAGAGAACCGAGGGCTTCCTTCGGGGGTCCAGCAGCTTTCAGGGTTCCCCTCCCACTCCTCCGAACCCTCAGTTCACCAAGAGGATGCACTTGGAGGGGGCAGGTCAAGAATCACCCTTCCGCCACGCCCGGATCGCCCCATCCAACCCCCTGGAGCGGCCTTCAGCGCGCTCCTGACTGCAGGCATCAATGGCCAAGAAAAGCGTTATCTCTGCACCAAAAATGCAGCAGGACCCTCTCGGGTGCTCATCCAGGTGCAATTACTCCAAGGAGGCCTGTGCGTCTGTTCAGGATTTGAGGAAATTCTTCAGAAAACAGCCGCGGTAGGGGGACAGAGGCTCTCCCTGGAGGCAGAATTCTGTCAGCCCTGGGCGTGCAGAGAGATGACCTCCCGCAGTGGTTCTCAACCTTCTGGCCCTTTAAATACAGTTCCTCATGTGACCCAACCAGAAAATTATTTTCCTTGCTACTTCATAACTATAATGTTGCTACTGTTATGAATCCTAGTATAAATATCTGATATGCAGGATGGTCTTAGGTGACCCCTGTGAAAGGATCATTTGACCACCAAAGGGGCCGAGACCCACAGGTTAAGAGCTGCTGAGCCCGGCTCTTACCAACTCCCACACCCCCAGCCTGGTTTGCCTTTGTCAACTTAAATTTAAAGATAATGACGTGGGAGGTGCAGTTTTAAAAACACAGCATCTATGACTCCTCAGTGTTCAGAGGACGCAGACACCCTCACGCACCCTAAGTACAGGGGCGCACTCGCGAGGCCGCCTCAAGGGAGAAAACCCCGAGCGCAGGCGCCCGCCGCGAGCTTCAAGCCGCCGGCCGTCAAGCCCTCTGCACAGGCCATTCCCGCCCTCCCCGGACAGCCCCGCCCTCCCAGGCCAGAAGCCCCGCCCTCCTCGGCTAGCCCCGGCCTGACACTAGCCCCGCCCCGACCCGACCCGCCTGCATTCCTCGGCTCTTCCGCCTAGGCCTTCACCTCAGCCTGCGCTGCGCCCTCCCAGCCTGGGGCGTCGCTGTCCGGGCCACCGCGCTCCACACTGACACCTCCGGCTCTCGGGCGGGGAGGGAGGCAGAGAGGAGAGGTGAGGGAGGGGTCGCCGCAATCTAAGAGCGACAGGCAGGGAGGAGGCAGTGGTCCCTGCGTGATGGCCGCCTCGGTGTTCTGCTGCCTGCGGTGCTGCAGGGACGGCGGAACGGGGCACATTCCTCTGAAGGAGATGCCGGCCGTGCAGTTGGACACGCAGCACATGGGTAAGGACCCTCCCTTCGCCAGACCCAACGGCCCACTCGGGGTCGGGACAGGTCCGGGGCGTGCGGGGTCCGCAGGACCACCTGCGGCCCAGCCCCGCCGGGCGCCGCCCCCGCTCCTCCCCCAGCGGCGTCGCCGCGACCCGGTTGGGTGTCGCGGACCTCCTCCCTACGCAGCTCCTGTGGTCGGGACCTACCCATTTTCATGGGAATTTCACAGGAACCTCCTTGAAGCTGCCGCCTGGAGACGAGGGCCGCGGAGGGCGGTGCGGTGCTCCTGCGGGGCCCTGCTGTCAGCTCCCGTCAAACCCGGACGCCGTCAGAGCGCTCTGGGTCTCATCCCCGCCGCTGCCTTGACAGTGCGCGTCCTCTTTAGCCGTCACGGATAGGTCGAAGCTTGATCTCTTGGAAGTGATTTTCCTTTCATCGTCTAAAGTCAAAACGAGGCAAATTGCAGGAGCCTGAAGTTGCATCTCAGACCACACTCTGCCGTTTCAGCTGAAACCTCTCATTACCTGGCTCCTTCTTAGTCACGGTTAAAGGTGGTGTAATTTCACTAGACCTGTTCCCAACAGGTCAGGCTATTGCGAAATAAAATAGCTCTTTGCTCCTTTGCATCTATTTTTTCCCCTCCCAATTTCAAATGGGCATATAACTTCTTATCTAATATTCTTCCTCTCCCTACTGTAAGCCTCTAACCACGTTATTTCTGTTCTTGGACTTTCCCTACATAGTTCCATGCTTCTGGAGTTGGGTTCTAGAAGCAGATACTTCCCACTGTAATTATTTCAGAGTACTACTGTCTTTTTGTGTATTACTGTATTCTAAGTGTACGTACACACTTTCCGTTTTTCCCACATCCCTCATTGGCTAATGGACAATGCATTGAAATAACAGAGGTGATTCTGATTGCGGGGAACACAGTAAAGGATAACCATATGTAGTCCTGGAACTTATGATCAATCAGCTTTAGTTCTTTTTATCTACTGCCAAACTCCTGACTTACTGCAGTTTGCTTCTTGGAGCATTCCTTTTCTCTGGTCCCCTTCTCTATGAAGAGCTGGTCAGTTATGCTCATTCCACTAACTTTTTCAACATCTGCCCAGCAATTTCAGTAGGAATAATGTCATCTCCAGATTTTCTATCTGCATGGAGATTTTCTCTTAACCTTTCTTCCACTAAGTTCAAATTCTTCAATTACAAAAGATATTGGATTTTAGAAACTGAGTAACATGAAAGAGGAAAGGCATGTTGTGTTAAGAACACATTTCAAGCATAAATTCGTCTTCCATTGACAGCATGAGAAGCACACTGAGCAAGTATGGGTGTATTTGGGTATGTGAAAGGTTGTATTTGATAACCCAAAGAAGGTGATTGCTTTTTTTTTTTCTTTAACAAAATAGTCTGTACATTTCACATCCAAATGAATATTTTCTCTTTCAAAGTTGTCACTTATTTTGGTGATATTGCATTGTTTAAAACCATTTTGAGTTCCTCTATTGGAATTTGCCTGTGGCATAGTTTTTGTAAATGTTTGCATTTTTTGCCATATCTTTTCATTAATTGTGAATTGACTTTTTAGTAAGAACTGTTTTCCAAGGTATCTAAGGTAGCTACTTTTAAAAAGATGCCATATATTTGAAAATGTTCCATGGTTCTTAAAACATACTCTCTTTAAAAAATCTTTATTGTTGAGAATATTACAGATGTCCCCTTATTATTACCTTATTGCCCTCCTCCACCCAGTCCCCAACCTGCCCCAGACCTTTATCACCCTATTGTCTGTGTCCATGTGCAATGCATATCTATACTAATAAAAGGGTAATATGCTAATTAGAGTGGACATCTTCCAGACGACCTTCTGAATGTCCTTCCGGACAAAGCCACAGCTGCTCCAAGGGCTGAGGCGTAGCTGCAAAGGGCCCAGGCTCAGGCCAGCAGTGGCAGTAGCAGCGGGGTAATGGGGGTGGTGCCTTCCCCTGTTCCACCAGGTCGCCTCCCGCAGACTGTGACTTAGGTGGAGGGCGAGGCAGAGACAGTTAGGGGCGATCAGGCCATCAGGGGAGCAAGGTAGGGGCAATCAGGCTGGCAGGGGGGCAAGATAGGGGCAATCAGGTTGGCAGCAGAGGGTTTAGGGGTGATAAGGCAGGCAGGCAAATGGTTAAGAGCCAGTGGACCCCGATTGCGAGAGGGATGTCCTACAGAGATCAGGCCTAAACTGGCAGTCAGACATCCCCCAAGGGGTCCCAGATTGGAGAAGGTGCAGGCTGGACTGAGGCATCCCCCCTGCCCCCCATGCACAAATTTCATGCTCCAGGCTTCTAGTGTGCATATAAGTTCTTTGGTTAATCTCTTCCCTCCTCCCCTTTCCTCTGAGATTCGTCAGTCTGTTCCATGTCCATGCCTCTGGTTCTATTTTATTCGTCAGTTTATTTTGTTCATTATATTCCACATATAAGTGAGATAGTGTGATATTTGTCTTTCTCTAACTGGTTTATTTCCCTTAGCATAATAATCTCCAGGTCCCTCCATGCTGTCTTAAGGGTAACAGATCCTTCTTTTTTTTACAGCTTATAGTATTCCATTGAGTAAGTGTCCCACAGCTTTTTTTATCCACTCATCTATTGATGGATACTTGGGCTGTCTCCAGATCTTAGTATTGTGAGTAATGCTGCCATGACCATAGGGGTGCATATATTCTTTCTGGTTGGTATTTTGGGATTCTAAGGATATATTCCTAGAAGTTGGATCACTGGGTCAAATGGCAATTCCATTTTTTAATTTTTTAAGGAAACTCCACACTGTTTTCCATAGTGGCTGTACCAGTCTGCATTCCCACCAGCAGTGTTCTAGAGTTCCTTTTTTCCACATCCTCACCAGCACTTGTTTGTTGCTTTATTGATTGTAGCCGTTCTGGCAGGTGTGAGGTGATGCCTCATTGTCACTTTAATTTGTATCTCTCTGATGATTAGTGATGTTGAGCATTTTTAATAAGTCTCTTTATTAAGGACCATTTGTATGTCCTCTTTGAAGAAGTGTCTATTCAGGTCCTTTGCCCATTTTTGTAATTGGATTGTTTGCTTCCTTTTGTTGAGTTGTATGAGTATTTTATTTACTTTGGAAATTAACCCCTTATCAGATGTATCATTGGCAAATATGTTCTTATATACAATGGGTTTCCTTTTCATTTTAATGTTAGTTTATTTTGCTGTGCAGTAGGTTTTTCGTTTGAGTAGTCCCATTTGTGTATTTATTTTCCCTTTATTTCTCTTGTCCTCCTAGATAATGTATCAATGAAAATTCTGTTATGTGAGATGTCTGAGAATTTGCTGCAAATTTTTGGAGTATTTGTTCTAAATCTGTGAAATATGCCTTTGATATTTTAATAGGGATTGCATTGAATCTTTAGATTGCTTTGGGTAATGTGAGCATTTTAATGATGTTAACTCTTCCAGTTCGTGAACACGGTATATACTTCCACTTGTTTGTATTCCTCTATCTCTTTTTTCAACATCTTGTAGTTTTCTAAGTACAGGGTTTTTATTTTACCGCCCTGGTTAGGTTTTTTTGTTGCAGTGGTATTGCTGTCAATCTCACCCTTCAGAGTTCTCCAGAAGTTTATTTTATATATTTAGGTGCTCCTATATTGGGTGCATATATGTTTACCAAGTTTATATCCTCTTGTTGGATCAATCCCTTTATTATGTAGTGATTTTCTTTGTCTCTTGCTATGACCTTTGTTTTAAAGTCTATTTTGTCAGATATGAGCATTGCTACCCCAGCTTTTTTATTTACTTGTTTCTATTTGCATGGAATTTTTTTTCCTATCCCTTCACTTTCATCTTGTGAAAACATATATATGGGTCATGTTTTTGTATCCATTCAGCTACCTATGTCTTTCGATTGGAGCATTTAATCCATTTACATTTAAGGTTATTCTTGATAGGTACTTATTTATTACCATTTTAATTCTTTATGCCTGTGTTCCTCTGTTTCTTTCTATTTCTTCTTCTTCTCCCAACAGTCCTGTTAGTATTTCTTGATGTGCTGGTGTAATGGTAATAAACTCCTTTAGTCTTTTATTGTCTGGGAAGCTCCTGATTTTCCCTTCAATTTTGAATGATAGCTTTGCTGGATGAGTAGTGTTGGTTTTAGATCCTTGCTTTTCATTACTTTGAAATATTCATGCCATTTCCTTCTGGTCTGTAGTGTTTCTGTTGAGAAATCAGCTGACAGTCTAATGGGAATGGCCTTTTACGTAACTGACTGTCTCTTTTTTGCTGCCCTTAAAATTCTTTCTTTGTCTTTAATGTTTGCCATTTTAATTATGATGTGTTTTGCTGTGGTTCTCTTTGTGTTCATTTTGATTGGGATGCTCTGTGCTTCCTGAACTTATATAACTTTTGTCTTTGCCAGGTTTTCTGTCAATATTTCTTCAAATAGGTTTTCAATCCCATGCTTACTTTATTTTCCTTCTGATACCCTTATGATACAGATGTAGCTCAATTTCATGTTGTCCCACAGTTCCCTTACACTGTTATCATGTGTTTTAAGTAATTTTTCTTTTTGCTGCTCTAATTGAGTGTTTTTTTTTCTACCTTGTCTTCTAATTTACTGATTTGATCCTCAGCTTCTTCTAATCTGTTGATTCTTTCCCAGGGTATTCTTTATTTTAGCTATGTCATTCTTCATTTTCAATTGGACCTTATTCATGGTGTCCATATCTGTTTTCATGCTCATATAGATCTCATTAAGTTTCTTATAGTTCTCACTAAATTATTTGAATACTAGGGGCCCGGTGCACAAAAATTTGTGCACTGGGGGAGGGGGGGTGTCCCTCAGCCCGGCCTGTGCCCTCTCACAGTCTGGGACCCCTCTGGGGATGTCCACTTGCTGGTGTGCCTGGCCAGCCTGGGTGAGCGGCCAATGTCTGTTTGCAGGCTGGCCAAGCTCCCCAGTGGGGACCCTCAACCCAAGGGGTGTGGCAAGCCTGGGTGAGGGGCTGAGGGCAGTTTTCAGGCTGGCCACAGCTCCCACTGACCCTCTGGGCCATCCTGGGAAGCGATTGGGTGGCCATAGCACATGCAGGGAGGTTTCAGGCCTCCCTGCATGTGCCCCTGGCCACCCCACGGCCTCCCAGGAGGGAGCCTTGGGGGCCGGCCGGCTGGTCCCGCCCCCGAGGCTTCTGCCTGGGTAGGCATCGGCCAGCTCAGGGCGCCCGATGCCTTTCCAGGACGGAGGCTCCCAAGATGGCGGAGGCCACAGCCCCGGTGTGCGCGGCTTCTCCGCGCATACAATCACTCTGATTGGCTGATGGGCGTGGCTTAGGTGTCCCGAAGAAACAGTTAATTTTAATATTACACTTTTATTAGTTAGGATCTTTATAACCATTACTTTGAACTCTATCTGATAAATTGCTTGCCTCTGTTTTACTTAGCTATTTTTATGGCGATTCCTCTTGTTCTTTTCTTTGTTTCCCCATTTTTGCCATTTCTTTATATGTGTTTTCTGTGTCTCTAATAAGAGTGCTATGACTCCCTGTCTTGGTGGGGTGGCCTTCTTGTGGGACCCAGTGGTGTACTAGGTGTACCAGTTAATAATGCAGATTTTTTTCAACAGATGAAGTTACACATATGTTGATATATATGCGATTTGATATGTATGCTATTTTGTTGTATTGGCAGCAAGCTTTAAAACTTCATATGTCAAATTTGCTGAAGGCGTTAACATCATAGATATTTTTACTCTTAAAAATGTCTAATTTTGTGCCAAAAAAAGAGCATTTGTGGGAAGTTTTAATTCATTACTTTATTTTGAAGAAAAAATTATCATATACTTCAGGAAGCTTATGGTGAACATGCTCCATCTCCAAATACTTGTGAATGCTGGTTTAAATGCTTTAAAAATAATGATTTCGATGTGAAAGACAAAGAACGTCCAGACAGGTCAACCAGAAAAGTTTGAAGACCAACAATTACAAGCATTATTGGATGAAGATGCATGTCAAACTCAAAAACAACTTGCAGGAAGATTAAACGTTGTTCAGAAAACAATTTCTGATCCTTTACAAGCAATGGGAAAGATTTTAAAGGAAGGAAAATGGGTGCTACATCAACTGAACAAAAGACAAATGGAAAACCAAAAAGTCATCAGTAAAATGTTGCTTCAATGGCACAAAAGAAAGTCTTTTTTTGCATTGAATTGTGACTGGTGATGAAAAGTGGATTTATTTTGAGAATCCCAAATGCACAAAATCATGGGTTGATTCAGGTCAACCATCAACGTCGACTGCAAGGCCAAATTGCTTCGGAAAGAAGACAATGCTTTGCATTTGGTGGGATCAGGAAAGTGTGGTGTGTTATGAGCTTCTAAAACCAGGTGAAATTGTTAATACTGATCGCTACCGACAACAAATAATCAATTTGAACCATGCTTTGATCGTGAAATGACCAGAATGTGCCAGAAGACACGGCAAAGTAATTTTGCTTCATGATGATGCACCATCACACACTTAAAAACCAGTTAAAGACACGTTAAAAGATCTTGCCTGGGACGTATTAGCCCACCTGCTATATTCACCAGACCTTGCTCCTTCAGATTACCACTTGTTCTGATCGATGCACTTTCTGAACAGCACTTCAAAACATACAAAGAACTGGAAAATTGGGTCTCTGAATGGTTTGCCTGAAAACAAGAAAAGTTCTATTGGGACAGTATCCCCTGAAAGATGGGGGAAATGTGTAGCTAGCAATGGACATTATTTGAGTAAAGCACTTTTGATGTTTCATTGAAATTATTGTGTTTTCTTTGATTACAAAATCCACCATTATTAACTGTTACACCTAGTATTCTCTTTGTTCTTCCGAGCTGGGTGCTCTAGGAATGACTCTTGTATGGGTTATGTGGGCTATCCTGTGGAATTTGGGTCTTGATTGTTGTTATCCCATTTGTTGCTGGACTCAGCCCCTCAGGCTTGTTGACTGTAAGTCTCAACCCAGCCACATCATGCCAACTGTTATACAGGTGCTAAAACAACAAAACAAAAAAGACAAAACCATACCTAACCAAGAACAACATGAAAACAAACAGCCACACAAAAAGTCTAAAAAACAAACAACAACACACACACACACACACACACACACACGGATATCAGAAGACTCAGCACCAAAAGAATTAGAGGAGAAACTAAAACAAGCAAAGAAGGAAGAGATCAGAAATAGGGTAAGTAGAAAAAATAAAAGATGGGGGAAAAATGAATGTAATGATGATAATTTTGGAAAGTAATAATACTGAACAAAATAAAATATAGAATAGGAAAAGAAAAATGGGAACAGAAAAGAAAAAAACAAATTAAAAATAAAGTTTAAAAAAATAAAGAGAATAAAAAACTAGACTAAAATGAAAGCTGGCAATGAGGGACTATAGAAGAGGAGGGGAAAGAGGAGAAAGGAAAAACCAAACCAAACAAAAACTTTTGGATCTGCTACTGTGGCGCTCGCTGGATTTGCTCCAATTTTGTTGGATCCAGCCCTTTGATGTGTAGGTGCTGGGCCTCCAGGGCAGTTCCCTGGTGCAGGCCAATGAGAGTTGCTGTCCCTGCCTGGCCCCGAGCAGCCTGCCTGGCAGATCCCCAAGTGGTCTGGGGGACAGGGCCTCTCTAACCAGAAGTTACTTCTGCTTTGGGACTTGGCCCTTGAATAGTACGTTCTGAGCTGCTTTTCCTTCCCCTACAGAACTGGGCTCTAGGGAAGTATCCAGATCCAGTCTGGATGGTTAGAAAGAGGTGCCTGTAGCTTGTAGAAGGGGTGGGCAGGTGCTTCCTCTGCTTCCAATCCCTCAGCTCTGCCTGGGTCACTGGTGTCCCTTGTTGCCACCCCAAGCAGGAGGAGATTAAAACAAAACAAAACAAAAACAGCCCTGCTTATCTCTCTAATCCAGCGGTTCTCAACCTGGGGGTCCTGACCCCTTTGGCGGTCAAAGGACCCTTTCACAGGAGTCGCCTAAGACCATCCTACATATCAGATATTTACATTAGGATTCTTAACAGTAGTAACATGACAATTGTGAAGTAGCAACGAAAATAATTTTATGGTTGGGTCACAACATGAGGAACTGTATTTAAAGGACTAGAAGGTTGAGAACCACTGCTAATCGTTCAGCGTCACTGGCTCAATGCTTTCGCTGGGCAGGGCTTCTGCCCAGGCTCCCACCAAGCCAGATATCCAAGTCCCCTGCCCCACCAGGCCCAGCCACATGGGTGCATATTTCCAGCCCAGAGCTGTTCCACAGGTTGGGGAAGGAGCTCCTTTTGCTGGAGGTGTGGAGGATTACACCTCTTTCCCAGAGTCCTCTCTTACTGGCCCTTGTCCTGCTCTCTGATGAAAGTTCTTTCAGAAAATAATCAGCTCCTCCAATTCACTGCTGAGTGATGGGCTCAGACCCCTCTGCCAGTCATGAGTTCTGCTGAGTGGCCCCTCCCATGGATACGGATTAGGGTGAGCTCTCCTGGCTGGTGGTGTAACCAAGCACTTGCTTTTTGCCTGGGATAGTGCTGTCTGAATCCTCCCCACCCCGCCACCTCCAGGTGGATCACATCACCACTGATTCCCACTGTCAGATCCTACATGGGATCCCCTTCCCTTCTCTGTTGCTCTGGTTTGGGGATTCCTGTGTGGGGCTGAGACCCCAATGCTCCCAGTGGCCAGGAGCTGTGCTACCACACCTTCCCTCCAGCTTCCCAGCCATACTGCACAGCTGCACAAGTTGGCTCACCCACTCATCTTCTATCCCCTCTCTGTACTCCCAACTCACAGTATTTCATGTCAGTTATTTTTCAGCTGGTTTTTCAAGTTGAACATTCTGCAGTTTAGCAACAAGTCTGGTCCAGTGTTCAGAGCAAGCAGATGGAACTTCCTTAGACTGCAGCCATCTTGACCTCTCTCCTTAAAACATACTCTTTGATTATGTTTATATGTGCTCTGACTGTATTCAAATTGGCCTTGACTTTCTCATTAATAAAACCGTACAAATTACATAGACCCAAATATAGGATATCTTTGTACTAAAAGAAATGGAATACATCTAAAATAATTCCCCAATTATTCACAACACTCCAGTGTGTTCCTTAAATATATTTATCTTTTTATATAAAATATCTCAGTTCCTAGCAGAATGCCTTGGAGATAAGTGATATCGAAGTTAGAGAATAATACCATGTTCAGAGTTGGTTCTGTGGTTCTGACAGTAGACTATATTGTATTGAGGGTCTTCTGATATTTCTATTAACTTAGCACCTTAGGATGATATCCAAGACAGTAAGCTATCTACTGTAGAAGCTTGATATTAGAGGATTCTAGTATGTAGGGGAACCACAGAGCATTGCCAGTTAAGAAAAAATGCCATTCATTCACATAATTCTTTGAAAAGTGTTTTACTTAAAATGCTTTTAGTTACAAGTAGTAAAGATTATAACTCAGAGTTGTTTAAACAGTCAAGGAAATTTATTGGTACATGTAACTGAAAAAAGTACAAAGGCAGCACAAGCTTCAGGAAAGACTGCTGCCAAAGACTTGGTTTCTTTTCTCCTCTTCTGGAGGCCGGCTTCCATGATAACTTGCAGCAGCTCCCTGGGCTTCCTCATTTAGATCCAGCAAGAATGAGAGAGTGTCTTTATCCTTTTGTTTTCTGCAGAAGTCCTAAGACTATCTCTGATTTTAGTGGATTAGGTTATATAACCATTTTTCACTTAATCACTGTAGCCAAGAAATATGGAATGCATTGATTGGCTTAACCTAGGTCAAAGTTGTACTCCTGAAGCCAGAAATTGAGTCAGCTTCCTTGGAACTGTTTTGAACTCCAGAGGAAAGGCTGTTGGGAAAGGGAAAACAGATGCTACATGTCCACTGCAAAGTGCTTAGCAAAGCATATTTATTCATTCATTTCTATATAGTTTTTTGTTGAGCATCTGCTTAGATGCCAAGCACTATATGGTCTCTACATGGTCTCTACATCAAGGAGGAGCTGGGTCCTGGGTGCTCTCTAGTTGAAATTGCTGGAGGTATATTTTGCAGCCAGATGTAAATTATTTATAAAGTTACTTAGAATTTGGAGTTTAACATTTATAGTGAGAAACAAATGGATGCTAGTGAATTTTTAATAATCATATAATAGGATCTTAGTTTTATCTTTTTAGGAGAGTGTCTGTGATAGAATCTGAAAATTTAGAATTGTGATTGAGGTTGAAAATTTTTCATTTCTATTATGTATTTTTCTCAAATAATTTTTGTTTAAACATGAATTCAATAGTGAGTTAATGTGATCATTGCCGCCGTGTTAATACCTTTTGTTACTATGCCCTAGTTTATTTAACCCCCCTTAAAAGGAGTCCTATATAATTCCAATAGCCAAATCTTCTTGGCTTTTACACTTACTACTGGCCACAGATCTTGGGAGTCACATGCCTTGGTGCTATAGTATATTTCTTACATATTAGAATTAAATTAAGTCTCTTCATGTTCTCGTCTATATATTCTTAATTGAGATTTGGAAAAGAATTGGTATTGAGGTCACACTACAGTTTTTTTCTCACAGTCTCATCTATAAAATGTTATTTGGGCTAAATTAAAAATTTCCGTGAAAATAAAGTGCTTTTAATGATGCTAAAAATCTTTATTACATATTTGCAATATGATTTATAGTAGCTATCTTATAAACATTTTTAAAATCCTAAAGTTAGTATTTTTAAGTGTTACCTATTTCAAGAACAAAGATGTATGTTTCTTTCCATATTCCACGTTCTCTTCAGTTCTTCCTTGACTAATGCACGAGCATAGTACTTTGTACTTAGTAGATATTCAGCCAGCTTTTAGTAGATTGTTTTAATTCATCTGAATTGAAATGAAAACTATACTAATTTACCAGTTCCTAAGGGTGTCTGCTCTTATTTACATTAAGAGATTTAAGAAATCAAATTGATTTATTGGCTAAAAATTAAAGAAAGTTTTTTTATTTTGAAAGTATTTTAAATATTCACCATAAGTCAGGGTTTGGAACTGTGTAATTAAACAAGATTTGTAGTTACAAATGAATATTAAATATAAATGTTCTCTCAGGAAAAAATAGTGAATGAAATACTTATCATTATTTCCATATTTAAAAGTATATATAGTGTACTTTTTTGTTGTTGACCAAGAGCTAAAAGTGAAACAGAAATTAACCTTGATTGTTAGATAAGAAAATACAAAACTTTACACATTGTCTGCATTTTTTATTTAGGAACAGATGTTGTTATTGTAAAAAATGGAAGAAGAATATGTGGAACAGGAGGTTGTTTAGCCAGTGCACCTTTACATCAAAACAAAAGCTACTTTGAATTCAAAATCCAGTCCACAGGTTGGTATGATGGTACTTTACTAGTATAGTCCTAATTGTTCTAAATATTAGGAGTAATTTTCAATATATGAAAAGATTAATGAGGTAGTAAAAAAACTCTAAACTCTTAGGAGACATTTTCTTCCTCCTCTTCTTTGTGTGATTCTGGTTTAGTTAGTTAATTTAGTTTAATTAGATTTAGTTTTCACCTCTATAAAATGGGATTAATGGAGCTGCCCTTCCTTTCCTTCTTCACATGAGCTAGAAAGTGTTTTTATTATTATTTTTTATTGATTTCTTTGTTTAGAGAGAGAGGAAGAGAGAGGGATAGAGAGATAGAAACATCGATGAGAAGGAAACATCACCAATTGGCTGCCTCCTGTATGCCCCCCACAGGGGATCGAGCCCACAACCTGGGCATGTGCCCTGAATGGGAATTGAACCAGTGGCCTCTTGGTTCTTGAGTCAATGCTCAACCACTTAGCTATACAGGCTGGGCTATGAAAGTGTTTTAACAATAGGACATACTAGATCATTGTGAGGCACTAGCATTATAGAGAAATATGCTAATTAACCGGGACACCTTAACGGGTTGACTGGATAGGAGGAGGTTGCGTGTGCAGCGTGGGGGGCAGGGTGGCAGGGGCCTCTGCACCTGTGCTGGGGGAGGGCCTGATCAGCAGCAGTCGCGGCTGCTGCAGGGCCCAGGGAGCGAGGCAGGGCCAGACCAGAGGTTGGGCAGCACTGCATGATTTTGAATCGTGTGCTGGGCTCCTAATTATTAATATAATTAATAATTTGCAGCTAGTTGCACCATTTCATTTGGTCAAGCATATAAGGTATAGACTCTTACTATTTATTTTAAGATAAAATCAATCTATGATCCTGAATTTTTCTCTTAACTTCTATTATGATACCCTGATTCAGTATTATCTGAAGCAATCAGCAGATTTAGAATTCTGATAGAAGTCTAAAGTCTATGCTTTCTTTAAAAATTTATAGTTTCTTGAATTGTATAACAGTTCTACTTGAGTATTATAATAGTTAACAATCAGTTAAGTTGTGGCAGTATTAAATGTGGGGAAATTTTTTTATTGATTTTTAAAAGAGAAAAACTTGATTTGTTGTTCCTCTTATTTATGGATTCATTGGTTGATTTCTGTATGTGCCCTGACCAGGGATCCAATCTGCAACTCTGGAACATTGGAATGGTGCTGTAACCAACTGAGCTACCGCCCAGGGCATGGGGAATTTTTTTATAAAGCTTTATTATAGCCCTAACTGGTTTGGCTCAGTGGATAGAGCGTCAGCCTGTGGACTGAAGGGTCCCAGGTTCAATTCTGGTCAAGGGCATGTACCTTGGTTTCGGGCACATCCCCAGTAGAGGATGTGCAGGATGCAGCTGATCGATGTTTCTCTCTCATCGATGTTTCTAACTCTCTATCCCTCTCCCTTCTTCTCTCTAAAAAAATCAATAAAATATATTTAAGAAAATAAAATAAAGCTTTATTATAAAGAAACTTCTAGTGAAATACAGTATGGAATAATATAGGTACAGAATAGGAAAATTAGAGTGGAGTTAATCAATCCTACTCTTACCCGACTGGCTTAAATGATATAAACATTCCTCTGGAGATTGTTTTCTGATTAATTTTAAATACTGATTTTCTTAAGTGTATGAAATAAATATAATCTGACTGGCTGCAAAATGTCTCTGTTTACTGTTGTCTTCTGAGGTATAAGACAAGCAATATTGTTTTAAGGCTCAAGCAAATATTTTCTTGAGCTTTAAATCTAACACTGATTTTTATGTGGATTTGTATGTGTAAAGTATGGTGTCCCTAGGATAAATGTGCTGTTGGAATTTGTTGCATTGACCTCAACGAAAGCTTGAGACAATTATGCCAAAATGTTGTCACAGCATGCATAGTGCTTTAGCATAAGGAGACTGTGTAACTCTATTTAGAATGGTTGTCCTGTGAAATTCAATGTGTAGCTTCTAAAAAATCATTTTTAGAGAAGAAAAATGAATGAAAATAGCTAGTATATTTTTAAATATTTACTCTGTGTTTTACACATTTTTATATTACCTGTTGTCACTCTTAAAGTTGTCCCACTTTATATTTATAAATTATAATAGTCAATTTATTTAGGAGGATAAGACAGTGAAGTTCAGACATACAGCTTTTTTAAAATATATTTTATTGATTTTTTACAGAGAGGAAGGAAGGAAGAGGGATAGAGAGTTAGAAATGTCGATGAGAGAGAAACATCGATCAGCTGCCTCCTGCACACTCCCCACTGGGAATGTGCCCGCAACCAAGGTACATGCCCTTGATCAGAATCAAACCTGGGACCCTTGAGTCTGCAGGCCAACACTCTATCCACTGAGCCAAACCAGTTAGGGCCAGACATGCAGCTTTTTGATGGTCTTATTCAATGCAGAAAAATTGATTGACAATATGGTCTTCAGATCTTCTTCCATTTATAGAACTTGTCCTAAATGATTTTGATTAAAAAAAAAATACTGGGAAGGAGACAGTTTGAAACAAAATCCAGGGCTCTAGGTATTCTGTTTGAGAGCTGTTTGTTCTGAGAGCTGCTTGCTTTAAAAGTCAGCCTAAGACCAAAAGGTTTTTAGTTCATTGATTCAAATATTGGTTAAGAAAATGATTTTTATACTTTATGAGTAATTTTTTCTCCTTGATATTGACTGGGTTATATGTTATTTGTCATATATTACTATATATAGTGCAAAAATGAAAGATAGTAATTTCCCACTTCTCAGAGATAGTACTAGAAATAGAACACCCCAGGCCCTTTAAATTCAATGTGTAGCTTCTTTTAAAAATTATTTTTAGAGAAGAAGAATGAAAATAGCTCATATATTTTTAAATATTTACTCTGTGCTTTACTTACACATTATTTTAGTGGTAAGTGGGCCTAAACCAGCAATCAGACATCCCCCGAGGGTCCTGGATTGTGAGAGGGCACAGGCTGGGCTGAGGGGACCTCCCCCACACACACACACACACATGAATTTTGTGCATCGAGCCTCTAGTATGTTATAATAACTTTGTGAGGCAAGTTCGGTTGGCATCCGTAATTCACAAGTGAGTAAGCAGAGAGAGGTTAAGCAACTTACCCAAGATGACATAGCTACATCAGGATTTAAACCTAGGTGCAACTCCAGGGCCCACTCTCCTCTCCTAGGGTATGTATGCGATGTCTGCAGAACCTATACCATAACTTGCAAACTACTTTTAAAATATTTTTTCAAAAATAAAGATTCAAAACAATAGTTCATTATATTTTAGGAATATCACTATATTTTTAGGAATCTGGGGTATTGGTGTTGCAACTCAGAAAGTTAATTTGAATCAGATTCCTCTCGGCCGAGATGTGCACAGTCTGGTGATGAGAAATGATGGAGCTCTATACCACAACAACGAGGAGAAAAACAGGCTGCCAGCCAACAGCCTGCCACAGGAGGGAGACGTGGTGGTGAGTTTTCTTGAGGAGTTGTCTTCCACTGTATATTATTAAACTTGAACTGCTTTTATTATATGCATTTTGCCAGGGAGTTTGTGGTTTGAATTCCAGAGCACGGGATATATCTAATGAGGTGGTACATTTTCCAAAGAGAGCACTTGGTGAAGATACTGCCGTCTTACCGAACTGTCTGCTTCCTACAGCTGTTGCTGGTGAGGGATATCAGTGTAGCCCTTATTTCCATTCAGGAGAGTTAATGACAGACTGGCTGCTGACCACATTTCCTGCTTCTCTAACATCACAGAAATCTTGGCACACATTTTAAAAGTTCACTCACCCGAAGTAGGTATTTTTGCAGCTGGAGATCTCCGAGAAATTTTTGACATTTATTACTTAATTTGTTATGAATTTCTGTTAAAGAATAACAACATTTTATCAGGAGTGCTGGTCTTCATTAAACTGAATCTTATTAAACTTCCTTCACTTTCAGAACCCTTTAAAGAAATGGGCCTGAAATCCTAAGGCTTTACTAAAGCTGCTCTATTGAAAATATTATCCAAAGATCCCTTCCTGTCTTTTTCAGACTTCCTCTCAGATGGTGTTATCCAAGAACCTTGTACACTGAGTTAGCAATTAGCTATTAGCTATTGATTGAGAACAGAGTTCTTGGTTCTCCTTTACCAAAAGTGCCCTTACACACACAACTGTGAGTTCCTAGCTCTGGTACCAAGTTGAAAGGAATCTGTAAATAATTAGGGAAAATTTCTAATAATAAGATGACTCAGACAATGTAAATTCAGGTTATTGAATTAAAGAAATACACAGTATTTTGGAGAGAATGAAGAAAGATGTGGAAAGATTTTTAATTATGGTCTAATCTCTTTTCTGCAATTCAAAAAATATAAAGAACACTTGGTTTTTAAATAGGTAAATTGTTAAAGTGTTTTCCCCGAGATTAACTAAAGAAAAAAGAAGATGAAAGACAAACTTTTAAAATCTGCTTTTCTCTCTTCTTTTGAATAGTTGGTTCTGTATTAGTAGATCATTGCCAGATGTTCATAATATGGAATACTGTTATTCAAATGGTTATTTCTTGAAAGAGAATCTCGAAGTCAAGTTGATGCTGCCAACCTGTTTACACTAAAAGATGAAATTCAAACACGAGAAAGGATAATCAGTAACAAATGTTTTTCTTTGTTAATGTACTGGACTTCTGTGTGTTATTCTTGCCTTCCTATTTCAGTCATTGAGATGACTGATCCCACAATTGGACAGATTTAAGAATGCCATGTTTTCTGTCAGCATTATTAAAACTAGACATTGATTTTCATGCCCATTTGAGAAAAGGAAAACTAAAAAATATGAAATATATGCAGAATCAAGAAAATAAGACATTATCTTGCCACATTAATTTTATCTTCCTAGTTCAAACACTTGAGAACAAATTTCATCAAATTGCTCATAATGGCATAGGAAAAGTAGAATGAATTATAAGCAGGAAAAACATTCTCATCTATGTAGAATTTCAGGTTGTACTGTTCTCTGAGGAGAAATCAAGAAAAATAAACTTTCAACATTAAACCAATGATTATATTCATACAATAATCATACAGTAACAATAGCCTGCTACAGCACTAGGAAGGCATGCCTGAAACAGTTTATGCTTATTTTTTCCTTTTATAAATAGTTTTGAGAAGTGTAAACTACATTTTAAAATTGCATTTTTTAGTTTAATTTTAGAGAAGTTGGGTAAAAATTCTATGCAATAATAAGAGCAAATACTTACCTAGCATTTATTATGAGACAGTCACTGTTTTAAGTACCTGTCAGAGATTAAATTGTTTAATCCTCATAATGATCCTGTGAAATAGGTAGTATTGTCATCACCATTTTACAGATTAGGAGAAGTTAAGTAACTTCTTATACAAGGTGATTCCAGGGTTATAATACAAACAGTTTAATATGAGTCTGTTCACTAAACCTGCAATTATTGATAAATGCACCATTATGTCAAAATCAAACCTAATTTCTAGATCATGTAAAAGGACAGGTTAAGTTTGAAAATATTTGAACCAAATGTTGCTGATGTGAGGGTGGGGTTCTCACTGCTGCTTCACTTCTTTCTTTTGTATTGGGATGAATTGGGATTTTGCCCTTATGCTATTGGTTATGCTGCCATCAGGTGGTGAAGGGTACCTGGATTACCACCTGGTCTGAACTGCTGGATTTCTGTAGTCCTCTAAATCAAGCATGTCAAACTCAAAGGCTAACCTGGGTCAAATAAACAAGGTTTAAGTTTATGTGGGCTGCAAAATAACAAAAGCTTCAATTTTCATAGAAACATAGGTTTATTTCGATAGAGACATGCTGAATACAAAGGGCTCAGATAAATGAGTAATCGTTAACATAACATAATAGAACATTTTAATAACAATTAATATTTTTTCTTGAGCATTAACTTACCAGACACTGAATAACTGCACAAATTAATAAAAGTAACACAAATAAACCTATTTTTTTT
>PVJC01022684.1:0-27106 GCA_004026665.1 Murina feae
TAAGTCATTTTAAGTACTGAGATTCTAAGATTCTGAGGGGAAGAAAGAAATAAAATGTTCTGCAAGGTGACTTGTTCCCAGCCCCGAATCCACTGAGCTTGAGAGCCGCATAGAGCGATTTCCAGTGTGGATATGGTACACGTGCTTGGCACACATCTTCCATGTGTATTGGGTATGCAGTACAATTAAACTATGAAATAGGTATTAAAACAATTTGCATTTCAGAGGAGGTTGAGGAACAAAGGCTGAAAAATGACCTCAGACCACTCAGCTCTTGATTTTCAGTGCTAGGATAGCTCATTGGGATTGAAATCCCGTGATGTTCCTGTTGATGTGTCCTAGGGCAATAGGGAGGCAAAATGTCTGTGGATATAATGACGAACTGGACATGGGAAGACTTTGAGAGGGATCAGAGACAACCCCAATGTTCTGAGCAGGTTTAAAAAGAAGAATGGTGCCCTGGCTAGTGTGGCTCAATTGGTTGGGCATCCTCTCATACACCGAGAGATCGCCAGTTTGATTCTAGGTTGGGGGACATGTGGGAGGCAGCTGATTGATGTTTCTCTTCTACATATATTCCCCCCCCTCTTTCTTCCTCTCCTTTCCTCTCTCTAAAATCAATAAAAACATATTTTTTTAAATTATTTTTTTTAAAAAAGGGAAATGGTGACAACATTGATAGAACTAGGAAAGGCAGTGGGAAAACTGGATTTATTTGGAAATTGTTAATGTTTGGGCTAGTCATATTTGAAGATGACTGTAGTTATTGAGAGAACAAAATCCAAAGTAATAACAGCCAACATTTAATACTTGCGAGTAATAACTGCTATTGGTGTTTTTTTATATTAACTCATGTAATCCTCACAACTCTAAGAATAGGCTGGGGAACAGAGGCATGTGGATCCAATGCTTTTATTTTACTCCCCCGCCCCTGCCAACCCCCCTCCCCCCCACTAATTGATTTGTTCAGTCCCTGACTGGAACTTTCTACTTTTGCATCATCCTTGTCAAGGTCTTTCCTCCACTGCAACACATCCGTGGACTGAGCCACACTCCTTCTGTTCCGACTGGGGAAGAGAGGCATAGAGAAGTTAAACAACTGGTCCACACAGCTAATAAATGGGAGAGCCAGGGATTGAACCCAGGAGTCTGGCCCCAGAGTCCTCACCTTTAGTCATTACAACATGCGTAAAATCTATAGTCACACAAATTAGGGGCACCTACCACACACCTCCGGGTCAGTAAGAGAAAGCTGTTCAGAAGAGGGAAAGCTTGAATGAGAGTTGCCAATTTCCTTTTCACATGCTTGATATGTGATCATATTTGACCATTTCATTTTTTCTCATAAAAAATTAAATGAAAGAAAAGGAAAATGGGAACTAACTCTGTAAAAGTATGACAGAGCCCCGGTCCCCAGAGAGCCTGTTGGTGGTAGTAATTTTTATCAGCTTTTGGGACTGGCTTGGTCATTTGGCCTTAAGGTCAAATCAGTTCAGCCAAGTAACACAGCAACCCTGTGTGTTTGTTCATCTTTCAAATCAGTTTTCTAACTGGGTAAAATTGTACTTAGAAAGAAGCCACCAGCAAAGGCACAAGCATCACTGGTTATGTCTACAGACACAGTCAAGTCGAAAGCAGATGGAGACTATCCCAGCTTCACTTACAATAATTGATATTTAGCCCAGAACTATGTACAATATGATTGTTACTCATATTTGCTGAAGATGATGTATTGAAGCATTTGCTCCAGAAATGCGAAATACTCTCTTACAGTAGAGCGAGTTGGATTGGGGCAGAGTTCTATGGATGGAAGTTTCTTGAAAGCATTGTGGGAAACATTATTTGGATATGATACTTGGACAGGGAGCTGATTTATTAATATTGGAAGGGTTCATGGGAGAAAGGAAGTGAGAGGTTATGAGAGAATGACCCTCCTGCAATGGTGGGTGGGCGAATGCCTGCAATGTGTATCTTAGCATTGCTGGTTGTGAAGGTCTTTGGATTTCCTGGTCTGTGCTGTCTAACATGGTAGCCACCAATTACATGTGGCAGTGAGCACTTGAAACAGGGCTACTCTGAACTGAGACATGCTGTATGTGCAAAGCACAAACTGGAGTTCAGACTGAGGATAAAAAAATAATGTAAAATATTTACAATCTATATTTGACTACATGTTAAAATGGTAAAAATTTTAATATATTCAAATAAAATATGTTACTAAAATTATTTTTACCTATTTTTTTAATGTAGTGACTAGAAAACTTAAAAATCATATGTGGCTCACATTATATTCCTGTTGGGCAGCACTGTCCAGTGTGTTGGGTAATCCCTATTGGTGTCGAGAAGTCTATCATAGTGGTTGGTTTGAGAGTGGATGGGGCTGATAGATGGAGAGGTTATCACTGATACTCAGAGGCTATCTGCCAGCCCTGCTCCCTGATCACAGTAAGCCCATCCTGGGGAACATAAGTTAGGAGAAGGTTTTGCATTCATGAGAGGAAGAGTCTTTTGGATCTAGCTCAGTGGTTCCCAATGTGGGGCACACACCCCACGGGGAGGAGGGGCAATTTGATTTTGAAGGGGAGCAATTCGAGAATGAGTTATTAACAGTGATTTATTTTTGCATTTCTTATAGTTTTATGGGCCTCATATACAGTAGTTAAATATATACTGTGACATATTTGTGCATTTCAGTTGTCTATTATATGTTTTGAAACTTATTTGTTATTTTTTCATATTATTATTTAAACTGTTTCTTAGTGATTTCTTCCATGGCACTTTAACTGTCCTTTCGTTCTTTTATTTTCCTCTTTCATGGATGCCATGTTCTTCGGAAGCTTGTTTAGACCAAGTTAATGGCCGCTTAGGCTTCCTCCACATAAATAGGAGCTCACTTTTTGAATAAGAATTATATGTCACAGGAGAGGGCATCGAGATTTTAGAGATGCTTAGGTGGGGCATGGCCAAAGAAAGGTTGGGAACCACTGGTCCAGCTAGAGGCAGGACAAAAAGAGTCAGTGGCTGGCTTGATCGAGGCCAGAGGCTGAGAGAGAACCGGAGCTCAATGACTTTTGAGAAACAAGCTGGTATCTTGGAGGCCAGGAACCTGACACAGTGCTGCTTCCAGGCCTGAGACTCATTACTGGTTTCTCTCAACCCAGTAACCTGCTCCTACAAAGATATCCATTGGGACTCTGCTTGTCTTCTCTGCCTTCAATCCGTTTATGTTCTCTTTTAGTAAATATTTTTTCTTAATTTCATTGAACATTATGTTTGCCCTGGAAAACACAGAGGATTCTTGCACAAACTTAGCCAGGCTTGTAAAGGGAGCAGGGCATGACTCCAGGAAGCAGGTGGACTGATATGTACTGAGGACGATTTTAAATGTGTGAGAGGATGACCTCCGTGACACCAGACGCCGTGTCTTCATTGCTCTCTGAACCCTCGCACCTAGCACAGTGCCTGGATGAATGGTGGCTTGATGAATGAGTTAGTAACTCAGGAGGAAGATGCCGCTGAGGAGGGCAGTCAGGAGCTGCCTGTACCTAGTGGATGTGACTTGGAATCATTCTTCGGAGATTTTGCCTTACGGAAACCAAAGCACGCACTACCGTGAAGACTGGATCTTCCCCAAATAATGGAGGAAGTGAGTCCAATAAAACAATTATAGCTACTGTCAATGGGGGAGTTCCCATGAGCCAGGGCTAAGAGCTTTCCATGCATTATCTCATTATGTCTACATCAAAGCATTAACTATGATCTATGTAACATTAAATCTCATTTTATGAATGAGGCAACTGGGATGTAAGGAGCAGCCGAAAGTTACAGAGTTAGCCAGGGTGGAGCCAGAATTTGAATTCAGACAGTCTGACTCCAGAATCCATTCTCCTAATCATTATGCTGTAATTGCATTTCAATTAAGTAGCATCCATAAATTGAAATATGATGCCCATGTCTCTTTGCTCTTCGTGTGGATGAGTGTGGGTACATGTAACTGCACATGTGTGTTGTCACTAGGATAGAAGACATGTCTTTCTCTGTTTTGGTCCATTCCAGTATGATATGGATATTTGACTGGGCTTAGCAGTTAGACCAGCCTCTCAATAAATTCATCTGTTTGTTCTAATTATGTTAAAAACTAAGTACTTTCAACATAATTGCACATGTGTTAAGTTGACCTTTCAGATGATCAGATTCTGTGACCAAAGCTAATATTTCTAGTTGTGAAGTGTTGATGTACTATTGTCATTACTACACACACACACACACACACAGACACATACACACACATCCATAAGCTCAAAGAGTTTTCTCAGGATTATGTACCTTACACCTGCAGCAGGCAGACAATCTAGAAAACGTCAGTCCTATTCAGATAACAGCACGTAGAGATTCAGGCTCCGCCTTTATCTTTAGCTACTTTTTTTTGTTAGCTGCAAAGTCGTTGCTTACAGTGCTATGTATTTACTTTTAAACGATGTGGAAACAAGTAAATTTCAAATGAAAAAAATAGTTAAGCAATGATTCCATAAGACAGCACATTACACTCTATTAAAATTATAAGTGCAAAGAGGTTATTTATAAGTACAAAGGAGCTATGATTAAAAGTGAAGTGGGGAAAAATAGGACACAGCTATATTTGAATTAGGATATCCATTCTGTATAGCAATATTTGTGGAAGGAAGAATATATAACAAAATAGTGCCAGTGTATCTGTCTGAATGGCAGAATTAGGAGTCTCTTTCCTCCATATATTTATACTTTCCAAGTTTTCTATTATACACACACACACACACGTTTATATACTAGTATGTGTGTGTGTATATAATATAGATATAATTTGTATGATTTCAAATAATTTGGAGGGAGCTGTCTACTTTCAGTGGTGTGATTTAAAAAGAGGTGACACTGAATGGAAAACATGTGGAGGAAAGAGACGGGCCATCAAAAGAGCATTCTAGATGGAAGAAGAGCAAACAGCATTGGAAAGCCACTGACTTAAGAAGAGAAGATCACATCCAACTCCCCCTTGTTAGCCAATTCAAACCTAGGCATTTGGGAGTCAGCACAAAGCAAGACAGGGTTCCTGGGGGGGGGCGGTCCTTCACGTGTCACCTACACAGATACTCGATCCATGTCTTCAGGAAAGGTAGTGACCTCTCAGAAGTAGCCACCTTGATCACCAGCCGATCAGTGTGACCTCCTGGGCAGCTGTGGCCATCAAAGGAAGTGACATTCACTACTGTGCCGCCAAGGGAACCCCCTCCTCACTGTCTCCACTGTCTTCCAACATCGGCGATCATAGGCGCGATCCTGCCCTTCCTTCCACATCTGACATTTATGAAGTGAAATTCCCATCTGGCAGCTGCTCACACAAACAGAGATGGACTAGAAGCTTCTGTGAGAGCCTCAGGAAATTCTCCGGGCAAGGCCCACGTTTGGTAGAATTTCTTTACCTTCTGCTCTGTAATGTTTCCCATAAGGATTTAGAAAGAAGCGGAGAGGAACCGTCTGACTTGATTGTTTTTAGGTGATTAAACTGGGGGCTGAGGGTGTCAAGCATTTCACGTAGCAGATAATATCCTCTGCTTCTGGAATTGCTTTAATTAAAAAACCACGACTTCCGCGATGCTCTCGCAATGCATAATATTCACAAGCAGAGCGAGAAAATGAAACAAATCTCCAGTTAGCATGGCTGGCAAACTTCCTTCGCTTGTGTGTATTTTTTAAACCCCAATGTAATAACAGTTCCGGACTTTTAATTTTTATTCTATATGGAAGTGACAAAGAAATCGTTGGATGGTCCTTCATCATAGCTCTCTCCCATCTTCTTAGAAATATAAATTGCTTGAGGGGGGAGTGCTATAATTTTAGACCAGAAAACACAGGCCAGATGGCTCTTATGAAGCTGACCCGCCCAAGGATATATGCCTTAGTCATGAGGCCGTGTTCTAAATATTCCTGCAAAGCCCATGGGGTGATGGGCCTGAACCCTCACTTATACTTAACCGCTGGCATGTGGCTTTGTTTCTGCGTCTCGGGCTCCGATTCCCATTGATGTAAAGGAAGCAGCAATTAGATAACACTCCATTATTAGAGGCCAGGCACACGCCCGCTGAGGGGGAGACCGCCCTCCCGCCCAGGAACAATGCACAGCCCGCCTGGCTGAGGTTCCCGGCTCAGTGCACTGTGCTTTTGAGATTCCCCAGCAGATCCCTCTAACAATGCCCAAGGCTGTCCCGTCCGGTTTGTTTATTCCAACTGTAGTGTCCAGGGTAGAGAAAAGGAAAATCTAACTGGACCCTCGAGATGACAGCAGGCAGGGAGAGAGAGGCAAAAAAAAAAAAAAGAAGAAAAAAAAAGACGGAAAATGGGGAAAACAGGAAACAGGCTAGTGAGAAGAGAAAATGCTGAGGGTCAGGAAGCAGGCCCTGGAAACCCTCTAATCTCCGCGGCGCAGCTGGCTTGCTGTCTGGTTTATACAAATTCTGGGCGATGTCCGTATGCCCTGGGAGCGCCTGTTCAATGAGGGCCCATCCACCTGTCCTGTTTGACCTCTTCTTCTTCTCACAGTCTAAATCTTGATGCCACCTCCTAATCCTGGCCTCTAACTAAGGTGGCATGAACCCAGCGCCATGACTCTCTGTATTTGTTTCCTGCACGGCTCTTAGATGCTGTGCCTCTGTGATGGTTTGTTTATTATTATTAGTTATTATTATTATACTTGTTTATGGCCTCTTTGCCCAGAGGCGGTAAACTCCGTGAGAGTGGCAATACATCTCTCTTATTACCCGCCCTGTCACTGGTATTTAGCACGTGCCAGGCCTGTACTAGATGTCTAAAGGATATTTATTAATTGTGTAAGTCAACGAGTGAGTTTACCAGATGGCATAGATAGCACATGAAAGGAATGGTAATTTTGTAAAATGTTCTTTGTCATTGGAGATATATCTACTTATTAGAACTTTCACAAATATATTACCATGCACAAAGCTAAAGTAATGGCAGCTAATAAATACTTAACTAAAATAAAATATGTGGACACTCAGAAACCTCGGGGATTGTATCTTAAAGAGCATCCACTATATGTTTTTAATATTACATTGTTTTTAATATTAAGAAATCGAGATCTTCTTGCCACTTTTGGCATCCTTCTTAAAATACTCGCTAAAGCAGAGTCATTGTATCCTGATAAATTAAGTGCCTCATTGCAATTCCTGGGCAGACTAAAAAAAAAGCCTTTCCTCGAGTCCTTTCCAAATATACAATTAACAAAGAGTTAATTATTCTCAGGGAGCAACTTATTTCTTTCAATTTGCCAGTTAGGATGAGAGCTATTTGTTACAGTCATAGAAGAGGAAACGGTACGTAGGCCAAGAGGAAATTTGAAAAGGAAATGGGATTGGAGAAATTATTTTGAAAGGTGAAATGGAGGAAAGAGACACAGGAAAAGAAAAATTAGAAATCGGAAATGAAGTCATTCCAGTGCCTCTCTAATAACCCGTGCTCTGGGGAGCTGAGGAAGTGGGGCTGGACAGAGGAGTCCGTAGGCTGACAAAGGGAATGCTCTAACGAGCCTTCCAGCCAGGCCTGGAGCAGAGCCGCGGCCCAGACACGGTCCATTCCTGCTTTCCTCCTCGGGAACATGGGAGCTGTGCAATCTCCTTCACAGGGCGGCTGTGAGGTGAAGCGAGATCGTGCCTGGGAGCCAGCAACTCCAGCTCAGTTAATACCGAGTTCTTCCCAGCCCCTTTCCCTCCCCCAGCCTTACCCAGACTCCAAGCCCGAGAATGAAATCAGGCAACAGAAACAAACACTAGCGACTCGACATCTCTCTTCATTTCACTCCCTGCACTTTGATTCTCTCTCCTGTGAATGATTCTACTGCCCGACTTCATGAAACCCACTCTTGAAGACAGTTGATATCCTCTTGATTAGTGTGGCCCCTGAAAATGGTCAGGGTTGTAATTTTAAGTATTTAGTTGTTCAGTCCCTTGTATACTATAATGAAGTAACTGAACCCACATTGAACCATGTACGTATGTATGCACATAAAATAGTATGTATGTACATATATGTTCTGTTAGAACATGCATACGTGAGTATATACGAAGATATCTAGTCTGAACCCTTCCTGACAGTTTGTCTCATTGTCAAGAACCTCTGATCCTGGCTGGTTTGGGGCTGGGGACCTGAAGTCCACATAATGGAGGAGCCCAGTGTTGCCACAATGCTGATGATGTGGGATAGTGTAGCGAGCCTCAAAGCTGTAGAGTATTTGGGTTGGTTTCCCAAATTCAGATGCCAGAGAGAGCTTCCTGATGCCCAAAGCAAACCCTCTAGGGTTAGATGTGTAAGGCAAGACAGTTGTGGGTTCAATGGATGTATGTTGGGACAATAGATGTCAATGCTGCAAAACTTTCAATTCCGAGGCTACATTAATAAGGATCTTAAGTCCACAACAGGCAGGTATTGCTCTCAAGGCATTTGGCAGTCAGGCCACTCTCTCCAGACAACACCTATAAACTGAAGGTGTTACCCAGGGTGGCCAGGGTCATAACAGCTTATCCCTGAGAAATAATAAAGGAATGTGGGGTGATTTTCATAAAGGAGAGAGCTGACTTCAAGTATTTGGGCAGTTGGGCAGAAGAGGGACTGGCTTTATGCGACCTGTTAAGAAAAGCAACATGAGCTCTGATGTGCGGGAGATGGGTAAGGTAAAATAGGGTTTGCGTATTCAAAAGAGGAAAAGATCATCCAACAGCTAGATGTGTCTGAACACAAAATGGCCGTGAGCTTTCCTGTCACTGAAAGTATGCAAGGTACCGTGGAGCTGGCGGGAAACATTTGTGGGATGTAGGATTCTCATTGACATTTCTCTGAAGCACAAAAGGAAGCTTTTATGCCAATTCTCGCCTCACCCCTGAGCAGGGGCAGCTGAGATACAGCAGCTAGAACATCCTCTGATGGTTCCTAAGAAATGGTTGAATACAGTGCTGCCGGTGCGACACACCAGCCACTATGATGTCTCCATTCCTTGAACATGCAAGGCTCAGGGCCTTTGTACTGGCTATTCCCTTAGCCTGGAATGCTCTTCTCATCACATTATTCAGGTCTCAGTTCAACGGCATCTCCTTATTGAGGTTTTCCCTACCACTCTAGAGAAGGCACTCATTCACCCTTTCTTGATACTATTTATCTAAGTATTCTGTTTAGTATTTACCACTATCTATGATTTTCTTCTTTATTTGTTTACATATTTTGATCTTACCTACTTAATATAAACTCCATGATAGCTGGACTTCATCTTAGTCACCACTGTATTTTCAGTGCTCAGAGCATTGCTGGCTCAGAGAAACCCCCCTAAATGTACTTGATGAATTAAACAATAACCCTGGCAGTCAGCACAAAATAGTTTAGTTAGATAATTCTCTCTCTCATTTCTACAATAGTCTATTTCTAATGAGCTTGATCCAAGTAACTCCAACCTTTCTCTCTCACTCAAGAAAGCATCATGATGAAATACACCAATATCCTCCCTCTTTCTGTGGTCACAGTGGATTGGGCTGGGGGTGAGTATCTAACCCCAAACTCACCAATTAGAGACCTTCCCAAGAATAGTTGAAACTAGAATGCAGGAAAGAGATGTAGACTTTTTAAGGTGGTGGAAGGTGTGGCATACGAAGCTCACCATTTGTTGGCAATCCCATTCCACATCCTGTTGGAAGCCAAGCTAATATAGGAAGGATATTGGTCCCCAGAAAGAAACAGAGACTGGAGATGAGCAGCTCAAATCTCAAGTCCATTAGACTGAGGGCAGGTTATGTGATGTTTCTTTAGACTCTTTTCATGAACGGCCTCTTTTGTCTAAATCAGTTCCAGCAGGTTTTAGCATTGGTCATATAGAGGGTGCAGATCAATCTAGAAATCAACTAAGTGAGAGTGAGAGGGAAAAATTGTGGCATATGGACACACAGAAATCACTCAAAAATATTCATTGACTTACTTCATAAGTATTTGTAAAATAGTAATTATGATAGTCAAACAAGACCCGGCCATGCAGTTGAGAGTAGCTGCATCTGTGCTGTGTGGTTTTCCCACCAGGAGTTGTATTCTCTTCAAATAACAAGTAAACCGTGTAGCCCCTGAGTTAGAGATGGAGCTCAGCTTAAAGTAAGACCCATCAGTAAACAAGCTTTGACAAGACCAAATGCTCACAGAACGTGCTGGGAGGAGATCTTTGGCAGCTGAAGAGGCAACTGGGCATTTTCCAAAAGAGGGAACAGCAGTGGAGAGGACTTGGGCTAGAGCTGCAGAGTTTCCTTGGGGTCTCTTGCCGGGCTGGATCCAAGAATGTGCTGTGCATCCAAGAAGCTCTGGAGGAGACCATAGCAGACCCGGATATGGGGGAGCACATCCAGGACCATTGTGGGCCAGAACATTTGAAACAAAATGTACAGCAACATCCCAGCCAATCACAAGGGATGCCACCCCCCACACGGAGGTTGTGAAAGCTGCCCAGACCGAGACAGCACATCCAACCGGCCCCTCCCCGCTAGGAGTCTGTGGAGACAGAACTTCATTTGGGGAAGCAACTTCATGCAATCACTTGGTAAGAGAACAAACTGAGCTGAGAAGCCAGATTTCCCCTCCTGGGTGACATCCTTAGGAGGCCCATAACTCAGCTTTTTAACACTTATTCAAGAGGGAAGAGCTAGCCTTGGTGGAGACAGTCATCGGAAAGCCAGAGGCCCAAGGGGGTAGTAAAGCCAGCTGTTTCCACTTCTGAAAATAAAAATAACAGTGCTCAAAATGATACAAAGTTCAAAGTTTAAGAAATGCATCGGAACCATTTAACAAATACACTGGAAGCTCCAGATGGTGTGGCAATGGCACTCGTGTGATAGTGTTGCTTATTTCTAGCGAAGATGTTGGCAGATAACAAGATGTGGTTGGAAGGGAACTGGTGTAAATATTAGTTCTGCGCCTCACCACTTAGGTGAACTTGGAGAAGTCACTCAGTCTCTCTGATCATCATGGAAAAAATGGGGTAAGGGTCCATGTCTTCAACCATCCAATACAGAGAGACCGCTGACATAAGATAGTGCTTCTAAAAACCAAAGGAGCAGAGTGCTGGAATGTGTCAGTGTAGGGCCCTGGGCTTACAGAGGCCACATAACCCTTAGTACAGAGGAAGGGTGACTGCAGGAAGGAGAAGACTAGGGAACTAATGAAGAGTGAGAAAATTAGGAAGTGATAATAATGGCCATGACGCAGTAATATGTTTTGGCATGGGTGGGAGGAAAGGGATAGGAGCTTGAACTAAAGAATTTGCTCATTTTCTGAGAGGTAGAAAGAAAAAATAATATCTGCAAACCACCCCTCCACTCAGCAGATTGTAAGCCACATGGATGCAGGGCCCATGTTAGCTTTACTCAGGATTCTATCTTCAATGTCCAGCCCAGCACCCTGACAAATAATGGGTTGGGTGTTCAGTACATGAGTGTTGAATAGAAACATGAATAATGTGGGTGCTTCTAGGAATTTCTATCATTATAAATCTATATCATTATAAGTGATTCCATGCTGACTTGGGAAAAATTATACAATACATTTGTCCCAAATTGAGCACCCATGACTCTTGGAAATGTGCTAACTCCTCTGCACTTCATGTATGCATGTTCATGAGTAGGTACGTTCATAAGAAAGTTCTAAAAGCAGGCCTTTAGCACTTTATAAAGGAGGACCATTCTGTGTATGTTACCGGGGTGGCTAGCGACTCTGGCTCTGTAATGCCCAGGTTGTTTCTGAGTCCCCCTCTGCCTGATTCAGTTTAACAACTATTTACTGGAATTTCTCTAAGTCAAGCCTGGTTCTAAGGCTAAGTCTTGCCTTCAGGGAGAAATCTATGTAAGGGAAAGACACGTGAAACCAAGTCATTGCAATGCAGTGTAAGAGGTATAGTCGTTGACAAGGGCATGACCTCACCCCAGCCCAGTGAAGGAGTGGGCAGGTGTTGGGAAGAACTGGCACTTGAACCAGGTTTGGAAGGATCTAGACGAGTTTATCAGACTTTCAAGGAAGTGGGAAGGACATGTGAGGAAGTGAAAATTATATTAGCAAATTCAAAGAGAGGCATGTAGGATCTGTTTAATGTGTTTGGAGCTCTACAAGTAACCATATAGGAGAAGCAGGTGAGGCTGGACAAGCCTGAGGGATCTAGGAGGCATCTAACCTTCCTTCTAAAGCCATGCCCCTTCCTTTCGCTCCTGCTATTCCAAATGCAAACTCGCTAGTACTTTTTTGTTAGCTCTAATCCCCTTTTTTCCCCTCTTTTAATTTTTTTAAATCCTCACCTGAGGATATGTTTTTATTGATTTTTTTTTTTTAGAGAGAGATGGGAAGGGAGAGAGGGAAGGAGAGAGAGATTGAGAGGGAGAGAGAAATGTTGATGTGAGAGAAATATCAATCTGTTGCCTCAGGTATATTACACACCCGACAAGAGACTGAACCTGCAACCTAGGTGTGTGCCATGACTGGGAATCAAATGCACAACCTTTTGGTATAGGAGATGACGTGCCAACCAACTGAGCCACCTGGCCAGGGCAGCCCTAACCTCTTTTTCATGGCCCTTAATTAGTTCTTAATCCTCAAGCCCAACATCGGAATACCTGCCTCGCATATTTCACAGGCAAGGCACCTCCTGCCTCCATGGGGGCTCATCTTGCTGCCGTTGTCGCTGGCAGATTTACTTCCAGTGTGATTGTTGCACGAATTTGTCTAACGGAATGAATGATCAACCCTGAGTAAAGGGATTATGAAAAACTTAATAGCATTGTAGCAATGTTGGCTGTTAATGAAATACAGTTGGCTGCTCCCACCATTTGGCACCAACCAGCCCAACACTGTCAACATCACAATACCTTATTTGTTCCCAATTATTTTACAGCAACAACTGAAATACAATATGGTATTAATCATATTTATTATAAGTATCAATTTGAGAAATTTCTGACATGCCAGAAGATGAATAGCTTTATTATGAAAAGCAATTCTGCTTGCTGCATGCCGACTGCTGCTGTATAATAAATAGCCTCTGTAAGAAATTTTTTAAAAAGAAATAAAGTAAAATGCAGCACTGAAAACAAAATGAAGCGTCAAGACCCTTCAAATGCCTGCTGTTTCCAAGGTCAAGGCTCTACAGGAGACCCTGTACCTACAGGATGCCAACAGGTTCAAGTAAGCCTTTGGAACATGCCAGACCTTTGGAAAAGAGAGAAAGGAATGTTTCATGACTGAGTCCGAAGGGAAGGGGACACTGGAGGCACATGACACTCGCTGAAAATGCAGCACCCTCCAAGCTTTTCAAACACTAGCAAGCACTACCTGAAGTGTCTTTTCAAGTAAACCAAACAAGAGCTGAGCACTTACCTTGTTCACTGCCTTGCACATGTGTGCCCGGCATTTGGAAGTAAAAAATATTTTTAAGTATATGAATAAACAAATGGATGAATGAACAATGGATGAATGAATGAATGAATCAGTTCAGTCAGTAGTATCTTTATGAACTGAATTTGGATAATTTCAAAATTACTTCATTTCCTGCTTATTATATGTGTGTGTGTGTGTGTGTATATATATATATATATATATATATATATATATATATATATATAATTGATTTCAGAGAGGAAAGGAGAGGGATAGAAAGAAAGAAACATTCATGAGAGAGAAACATTGATTGGCTGCCTCCTGCATGCCCCCAATTGGATATTGAGCCTACAGCTCGGAATGTGCCCTGATTGGAAATTGAATTGTGTCCTCCTGGTTCATAGGCCAATGCTCAACCACTGAGCAATACCAGGTGGTCTCCTGCTTGTTTTTGGTTTCTTCTATTTCAGCCCCAACTTATTTCTTCCTTAGTAGAGCTTTCTCAAGTACTTCTTCACCTGTTGTTCTTTTTGAACCCCTTCAATCCATTCTTGCTATTACCACCAAAGTAACTTTAAGAAACAAACTGCGTTAATTCTTTGCTCCTTGAAGTAGTTAAAATCTTTGGAGAGCCTCCTATTATGTTAACAACGAAGCTTAAAATCCCCAGCAAGGCATACAGACCACTTTGTGATCTGGCTCTTGTCTGTTTGCAGCTTCATCTCCTGCCTCCTCCCAGCACACACTTCCGGTGCAGTCATTGTGCCTCCTAATGAGGTGTCTTTCCACGTTTGCCCATCTTCTCTTTCTTTAAGGCCTTTGCCCAGCGCCTCTCTGTGCCTCGTGCTTGAAATGTCTGTCTCTTCCTTCTATGAATCTGAAGTCCTTAAACCACATTATAAAATGGCCACATTTTACTTCCATTTATACCAGGAAATTCCTCCTCTGGCCCCTGTTGCATGTTTCTTCACAACATTTTTTGCTGTTTAGCCATGTCCAACTCCTTGATTGTGTCACATGGCTTGAGCAGAAGGAGAGAAAAGGCATGGAGCTTGGATAAAGATGCTGAGGAATCCAGGGTTTTTCAGAATTTCATGCACACTACCTATCAGATCAGGCAAGCAACAAGAGATCTGTTTCCAAGGAGACCTAGTGGAACTCCCCCGAGAAATAATAAAGATGTATGTTGGAGGACTTTCAAAGAGTGGTCAAAAGTCACTTGCAAACTTAGGGATAGTGTCACAAGTAGATAAAAACATTCCTGACCATAAAGGGCTTTTGTACTTGGTCTAGTCTTAGAAAAGTGGTAAATTATCATTGAGGAAGGACGTTAGGGTAGAATAAGATCCATTTGAATGTCTTCCAAGACTGAGTTAGGAGGTGGTGGTCAGAATTTATATTCTTGACTGAAAAATCTCTCAGAATAGTGGAGCTAGCCTCAGAAGAGGGGGTAATAATGCTCATATTTACCTACAAGTTTCTAATCCAGTGTCACTTCTCCTGGGAAGATTGCTTATCCACAATGGAGCTAAGAAATCTTCGCCCTGTGTCCCAAGTGACTCTTGGATTTTATTGAAGAACTTGTTGCAGTATATGATGCTTCTTTGCTCACATGTGTGTTTCTCCAGGTAGAGCAGAGGGTCCCATGCTTCACTCACCTTCTATTCTTAGAGCCAGTGTGTCATCAGGCCCATAGCAGGTGCTCAATGGGCCTCCGATGTAGACTGAGGTTTGAAGAGGAATAGAAAGTAAAGTTGCTGAGTATAACACTAAGAGTAACTCCTATGTAATAGGATATTCAGATGCTTTACTGTCAGCAGGATGGGCTATGACCAACGAAATGAACAACATATAGAGAATTGGTGAGGACCTTGGGATAGTGGGGAAATAACTTCATGTGAGTAACTAGTCAAATGCTATGGCAGCAATGTTGACCCATGAAATAGAAATTGCCATTATAGTGCCCAATATAATATGTGCATACAGTGGGCAATCGGGTACTCAGTCTACTGGGACAGAAATTGGCACAAATATTGACATCAGCATGCCATAAGGTCTATATAGAACGCTGTCTGCAATTAAGCATTTTCTTGTAGGAATAGGTAAGTTCTCTGATGATCATTGATAGAAATATACAACCAAAATATGTTTCACCTTAATTATCTTACCCGTGGCTACTGCTTGGACTTTCATGGACCGGTGTGGCTGGGAAGGCCCATTTCTAAAGAGCACAATGCTTTTATTTTTTATTTTTTGCAATAGTTATTCCAATTCTTATTCCAATTCTTATTCCAGTTTTCAAACGGTCTATAGGAAATCATAGATAACATCAATTCCTCCTTTGAACCACTTCATTGGATAGAATTTGTTTTGCATAGAATTATTTAAGATCACTTTTTAATTGCAGAGTTTGTCTTACGGGATTTTACAGTCTTATTTTCTGCTGATGCAAATGGTTTTTGACCCTTGAAAGGGCAGGGCTACATTTCCCTTCAAACATTTTCAAATCACTAAAGAGAATTAGTTCTTAGCAATAGTGAGGGAAGAACATTTCACTCCTAGAACTTAAGAAACTGGAAGGCCCAACAACCAGATTCTGGAAACTTATTATATTAAGTTTTGTGTGTTTTTGTGTTTTCTTTTTTTTTCATTCCAGTATCCAGACAGCTAGCATAAACATAAATTAGTCTGGAAGAAATGCTGAATATAAAAAACAATAAAAGTGACAACTGAACATAATACTTTGTCCACAGTATTCCACAGAATGTCCACAAATGTCATCTCTTTCCATTTTATTCCTAAAATGAGTGGGAAATAAGAGAGTTTTGGATTTGAGGTTTAGCTTAAGATATGGGTGTAGTTATTATGTTTAGGGGAAAGGAGCTTGAGGTAATCCTGGAATCATTGTTGAGGCATTAGCAGAGGATAAAGGGAGCTATAATTAGCAGAAAGGCTAGTGTCCTTCAACCTTCATTAACAAACAGAAAGTGGCAGTTTTGCAGAGAATTCCAGAACTCTTCAGACTCTGATGCAAAGTCAACTCAGTATAGGGGATTCCTCCAGGAAAGAGTGAAATACAGAATAAGCATAAGGTCTTTGTTATGGTAAGGGAGAGTAAGAAAGGAAGGTAAAACACTACCAGAAGAAAAAAGATGTGTCCAATATTTTGAGACAAGCTTGCGGGATTCACAAGAAAATGGATCTTGGAATTTCCTGTTTCATCAAGATAAGCAATCCACTTGCCTTTATGTCACTTCTCAAAACAAACAAACAAACAAACAAATTAATTAATTAATTAATAAAAAGTGAATAGGATTTTAGGCACCAAAGAGGGGAACTTCAGTTGGAATCCATGGCATTACCTGAGCACCAGTCATCCTTAGAGGAAAGTAAGTAGGAAGCTATCTGAGCGGACAGGTTATTTCTAAGAGAAATGGATAATGGATTGCATTTATAGGTGTGTTTGGGGCCAATTGGATGACATCTTCAAAGCTGATTACAAAAACAATTTGCTCTTTTAGCATATTACTCCTTAACTTGCTGTGGTTGCAGAAGGTAGGAATGCACCTTCAAAGAACTGAGGGTGGGAAGGACATTCCACAGCCTCTCAGCCAGAGAGAGAAGAAGCAGGATGGGCAGTAGGCACAAGGGCTCCTGTCAGTGGTCTCATGCCCAAATCTGAGCTCATTCCTGTTTGTGAATTTGAAGATGGGGTGTGTGGGACTGGACAGCAATGTGAACGCCTGGGCAGGTCAGCCCAGAACAGTCCCAGGAGCATTGACCTGAGGGTCAGGAGTCCCAAGTTCTCCGCTCAGCTGGGCTGCAAGTCAAAGTCAGTGGCATCTCTGGACCTCATTGTCACCATCTTAAGAGGAAAAGAAAAAAGAAAACAAAGGAATTGGACTAGATCAGGATTGGGCAAAGTACGGCCTTCTGGCCAAATCCAGCCCATTGCCTGTTTCTGTCTATAAAGTTTTATTGAAACAGAGCCATGCTGGGTCATTTTCATATGGTCAGTGGCTGCTTTTGCAGCAGAGCGGAGTAGTTTCAACAGAGACCACATAGTCTGAAAAGCCTGAAATATTTGCCTCTGGTCCTTTACAGAAAGATTTTTGCTGAGCCAGAGCCCGAGAAATCTGTGGTCTAAGCTCATCCTCTAAAGGACTAGCATCAAAGTTTCCACTGTGCCTACACATGATGAAATGTATTCTTCCTAATCTAGAACACAGCACACGCATCAGTAGACAAAGCTATGTCAATTCACAAATTTAAAATCCATTCACTTGAAAATATAGCAATTTTTCATGCTTATTATCACGCCTGGGTTTGGTATAAAGGGATGTAAGAGGTACAAAAATTCCCTGAGCATTTGAAGTCTATTTTACTTTCATTATGAGATCGTTGAGGCTTTTCTTCAACAGGAGAGCAAGTATGAAATAGAATAAGGCATCGAAATCAACAGATGAAATGTATTGAAAGGATGAGTAATTGGAGTAATGCTACAGAATATCAAGCAGATTGTTTAGATAGCTCATGAGTTTCCCGTTTCACCGGGTCCATTTGCAGGCCATCAGAAAGAACAGGAGGAAATAGTGGGTTTGGTCCAAGAGCCTTCTGCATTGGAATGTAGTAATTTGTCCTCTTTAGCTATTTAATCTCTTCCTCATGTTCAGAGGAAGAAAGGAAGCAGTGATGAGAGGGAAGTAATGAGATCATACTGTAATTGCTTACCCAGATGACAGTAACAGAAGCCTTTTCACACCTGCTAACATTTCACATTGTATTTATTGCCCTTTCCCCTATGCAGATTTAAGAGCGTGAATAGAGGGGTAGATGGGGCAAATTCTAGAGTGGATCTAGGAAAGTGGTTGCCAGTTTTCTCTGGGTATCAGAACCTCCAGTGGAGCTTCGGCCCCAAATCTACTCAATCCTGGACTCTGGGGGTAGGGCCCCGCAGTTATATCTTTAACTGGATGCTTAGGGGATTTGGATTCATGCAACCAGGCTTGGGAACCACCTGTGAAGTCCAACCCCTTCATTTTTTGGCAGTGAGAGTGAAGCGACTTGCTGCATATCACAGCCCTCAGCACACCACCATTTATCTTCAGCTCAGCCCCCACAATGGGCCCTGGAGGTGACATTTGTGATGTGACCTACTCTGGCCAGCCACAGGCGCCTCCATGCTCTTCCTCAAATACGTGGAGCTCACCTGCCCCAGGGACCTGGAGCTTTCTGTCTCTGCGCCCTAGAATGTTCCTCACCTGTATGTCATCCAAGGCCCTGCTCAGAAGTCACCTGGACAAAGAAGCTGTCCTTGGTTCTACCTTTATTTTCTTCTTGGCACTTACTATCACCTGACATTTCATATACTTACGTGTTTGTTCATGATCCAATTTCTACTTAATTTGATTGCAAGTTCTGTGTCAGAACAGAAAGATTGTGTATCCCCAACATCTACCTCTGGCACATCGTAGACTTTCAGTAAATACCTGTGAATGAATGAGTGAATGAATGAATGAATGAATGGTTCTTCTCCACACTGTCCCCTGGGTTGTCAGTCCAGTTTAACACTTTGTAAGCGGGCATTTTTCCGCCACTGTGTGGTAGCGTTGGAAACACTTTCCTTTGTTCAGGGGCACATTACAAAACTTGCACATGTACCGCGTTTCACTGGGTAGTTTATGAGCGGCACACACATGACAACAACGTAAAACATTTTTATTTTTGCTGGTTCCAACCAGAGGTTCCAATGTATGCCATTGACAGTCTCCCTGGTGCATCCGAGTTTACTCATTTCCCGCAAAAAATGTAATAGTGGAAGGAGGAATAATGCAAGAGCTTTGAAATCAAACAGCTCCGGTTCGACTCCTTCATGCATGACTTTGAGTGAGTGACTGATTCTTGCCCAGAGTCAGTCTCCTGTGTGTCTAGTTGGGAACTCACGCCAGAGAGAGTTACGTGAGCGAGGCCAAATAACAGGTCCCTAGGGGAGGAAATAAGGCCAACGTGGGCCTCAAGTTTAGGTTTTCTCCCCTGGAATTCCAAGGGGCTGGGAGGTGGATTGGATTCCCCAACTGGGCTGCAAAGGAGCCGGAAGAATGCTTCAGTTTCTCAATGCTGAAGGAGTGGGAGGTTGTATAATTCTCAGTTGGTGCCCTTTTAAACCACATTTCATCAAGATATTGTGAAATGGCAACAATAGGGAGCCTCATCTGGCCCACTGCATCAGGCCTCGTGCTATGTGTGGTGTGCCAAGGGGAGAGCCGGGTCTTGGGCGGCCTCACATAGTCCCCTCCATGCCTTTGCTCTCGTGGGGCTGGCTGGGAACGGGAAAGTCCACCCGTGGAGCCACTGGGCCAAATCACCAAGCAGTCCCCAGTGGCCACAGAGAACAGCCGTGCCTTTTGTTTGGTGTCGCCCAAGGTGAGCTGGAAGAGGTCAGAAGAGAGAAGGAAGGAAAGAGAAGAGCATTGGCAGTCACCTTGGAAACCTATGTCTAGGTAACTGGCTGGTCACTTTCACAATCCCGCCACAATTGTATTTAATCCTGTTTATCTAGAAGCAGAATGACTGGCCTTCTATTGCAGATGAGGAAACAAGGTTTGGCAAGGTCTAGTTATGGACACTATTAGTTAGTTGTGCAGCACAGGAGCTTGCAGGACCTTGTCCTAAGACTTGATTTTTTTATTAATTTTGTGACGATATAGGAGCCGTGCCTGAACTCATGTATTTGCATTCTATGTTGTAAAGCATAATAATAATAATAATAAACTCATGGAACTTGTTATTGAAATCCAATAAGCTATTGAGGGTAAAGCACTCATCCCAGTGTCTTGCCCATAGTATGTGCTCAATAAATGCTTGCCAGTGTTGATAATATTAGCCTAAGCAATCCGACCAAGAGGCAGAGCTAAGATTCTGACTTGGAGTGACTCCTCTTCTGTTGCACCACATTGACTCCAATGATCTGGGCCCCAGCATGAATTCCGTATAGCCCAAGGAATTCACATTCTTAAAAAGCTCCAACAGCATGTCTTCGATGGTCCCTTCCAAACATAAAATTTAGTAATTCCAGTGAGAGAGTCACCCATCCTTTTCGGTGAGGCCTCAAGGAAAGGCAGTCTAGAATCTTCCCCGGAATCCCACCCTCTTGCAGCACCTCCCTTCTCTTCAGGATGCCTCCGTGGGTTTCATCCTGCCATACAATCGGTTCCCCTCACAATTAGCTCCTGGCATGCCATCAAAGTGAGCTCTCCCCAAGGACGTGGAACAGGATGAAAAGCAAATCTTGTGTTGTAAACTCAAAGTGCGATCAGGAGGGCACAGCGAAGATGGAAGGTTATGTTGTGGGAATTGGGGGTCAGCAAAGAAAGGCTGCCCACTGCCTGCCTCCCCCAGGTGACGTGTGGGGCTGTGCACGGGCTGTCTTCTGCCCCAAACATTCCCACAGCAGAGCGATGCCTAAGGAGCAGAGCCTCTGAAGATTATGCCTAAACTTAGAATCATTTTCCTCTCTGGTTCCAAGTCAGAGCAGGGAGGTGGGCTGGCTTCCTCTATCCAGAAAGTATCAGGTTTATCCCACAAAATCCTTAGGGCAACTGCGGTTTGCCCTCATCTCCGACAGCTTGGGGGGGGGAAAGGAGCCAAGAGACACAGCATCTTTCTTCCAATGAAAACTCCACTTCAAAGAAGAAAGTGATCACTGTTAAGGAGATGAAGTCACAGCCGCGGCAAAGCTTTGAAGCGGGAGGAGAAGATGTAAATTAAGTGCAGACAAGCAGGGTATAAAAATAAAGTCCTTAAAGGAAAAAGCAAAACTCCTCTGCAATGGGTGTGAAAGCAAAGGAAGTTGGCCAAGGCAAGGAAGAGATAAACAGGATTGCATGATGTAATCACACAATGAAAAGGCCAATTAGCTGAGAAATATAAGAAAATACATGGAAGTTGTAAAATGTGTTTTATCTGTGAACTTGTAAGAATCAAAGTGGAAACAAAGTCCATTTTCTCAATATTCAATTTATTATAAACCCTCCTGGAGGACAGGAAACACGAGTTTATTTGCTGTGTCTGCTGTAGTGTTATTCTGGGATAGGACAGAGCCAAGTGTAGGGCTATGTGCCAAGTGTCACTCTTGAGTTCCTTATGTTTTTTTGTAAATCTCTTATTAGTTATTAATTTATTTACGTATTCGTTTGCTCATTCATTCATTCATTCATTCAATGCACCCAGTTATTTGGTTTTCCCTTCTTCATTCGCTGATGTCAACCAAAAGTACGATTGTTGCTTGTAACCAAGACCTCTAATATAGGGACAGGGAAGAATTTTTGGGTTATTCGTTTACCAAGAACATACTCTTCTCTGCTTAATTTCATCCTTTCCCCCCTATTCTTAGTTGATAAGCTGCTGGAAAGTTTTGCTGTGTTTTCAGCTACCTCTGGCCATGATGGAAAGTTCTACGGTGCGCATTTTGTACACGTGCTCTACTTCTGGCTAAAATAACACTTTGAGTCCTCCCAGTCTTTCTATCTGGTATCTCCTCTCTATTAAACCATATCCAGTGTTTAGACCCAATATATTCCTTGAAGAATGAATAAGAAATAATACAGTCACGGAAGTTTAACCTGGGCTTTAACCAAAGCATCATTAATGTATGCAGGCTACGTTTGGATCAATCACTGAACTTCCATAAACCACAGATTTCCTATAGTCATGTCTATATTACTGCAGTCAAGGAGGCATTACAGCCCAGTGCCTGGCATATAAGGATACTAAGAATGTCCTTTTTTCTCCCTTACTTTCTTCCAATCCTAGTCCTTCAAAAATCATGCCAACCACCTTCTCAGAGTCTGTCCTTTTTTCTCTTCAGCTGGACCTGTTGCTGCAGTGATAATGATAAACAGATAAATGACAATAGTTCCTCTTCAACACCCTGCCTTTTAGCTTCCTAGGGTCTCCTGATTGGATAATAATCAACTCAAGGAACTTCCCCCAATGGCATGCATGAAGGAGAAGGGGTCATTTTTAAAATTAAATTTATTGGGGTGACATTGGTTAATAGGGTCATATAGGTTTCAAGTGTACATTACTATGATACATGATCTGTATGTTGCTTTGTGGACCCACCACCCATAGTGAAATTACCTCTGTCACCATATATTTGGACCCCTTTACTCTCTATGACCTCCCTACCTGCTTCCTTCTGATAGCCATCATACTGTTGTCTGTGTGTGTCTCCGAGTTTCAGTTTTATATCCTGCATATGAGTGAAATCATATGGTTCCTAGCTTTTTCTGACTGACTTATTTCACTTAGCATAACCTTCTCAGTATGTTGTTTGTCAGTCCAATCTACTCTCAAAGCATGCTTTGCCTTTTGAGTTTAAAAGTTCATGTTTCCTTTAAGGTATATACATTTGTTTAATGGGGAAAATAATATCTCGTATCATTATATGTCTATCCCTGTCTTCCCAAACATGCACAAACATTTCACTTGGACCTGCAAAGAATTCTGAGATGCATTTTCGTTTGGGTGACCTCAGGAGTCATTTGGATAGCAGCCCATTTTCTAGCAAAAAGAACAGCCATCTGAACCTGCTTAATCTTGTGAAGTGATGGTATTGTTACTCCTCCAAGGCACACGTTGCTGATTTATACCTCCCTTAATTGCATATGAGAAAAACTCACTTCTTATGGACACAACTTGCTGTCCCCTTTGACATCTGCATTTCCATAGCCGTGTAACGCAGTTCTCAGCACTTGCTTAGACCAGGCTATTCAAGCAATAATTGAATGGTTTTATCCACCTACATCTTATCTGATAAGGTTTTTACTTCATCACAATCATTTGTGAATTTCTAGCAATAAACTATTCCTATTGTCAGTGTATGGGTCTACTGACTGGACTAGAAACTTCTCCTTGGTATTCTTCACTCAGTGTGCCCAGCAGATCCTCTGATATCTCTAGAGTAGCAACTGGCCCCATGGCAAAGGATGACTATATAAAATTTTATCATTCAAACCATGTTCGAGAGTGAAAGGGGGCACATTGATAATTAAGCCAAGACAATGGGAATAAACTCAGAGTGTCCTGAGAAGAAATAGGTCACTCTAATTTAACCAACAGTTCATAGCTGTCTCCTCCTGTAGACATTAAGCTGTCGGACATACTTACCTTGTTTTCTGCTCCATCTCCAACACGTGGCAATAGTCCCTGGCCCAGGGGAGGCTCTCTGTCTCAATCATGGTCCCGGGCAAGAGCACAGTTAGAGTGATCTCCTCCAATCCTGCACTCTTTTATTTGGAGCAACTAATTTATAGTGTGTGTTAGCATTACACAGTGCAGCAATTGTCCAACACTCTCATTTTGCCTGATTAACTATTTGTCCTCTAAGATATCTGAACACAACTGCATTAGGGAACAGTAGTGTTTTTGTAGCATCCTGTCCTTACATCCTTGTGTTGACTGTTACGTCCAGATTTCGTGATCCCCAAAGACCACCCAGGGAGCCCACGTCCATTGCAAACCCGATGCAAAAACATGAGGGCCTTTATTCGAGTTAACTCGGACTTCGTCCCACACACGCTCACCGACGCAGCGTGGCACGGCGGGGAGGAATTGCTCAAGTTTTAGGAAAACAGGATTTATAGGGAGTGGGTGGGGTATGCATGATTGGTAGAGGGAAGAGTCAAGGTCCAGTTGCACAGGGGGGCAGGGGGGCAGGGTGCAGTTAGACTTGGGTCATTTCCTCTGCATCCCTATTGGCCGGTCCACAGTCTTACACCGCCCTTTCAGACCATGCTCTATTGTAATGGCTGTTTTATAATAGGTGCTGGTCTTGGGCCTATGAGCTTCTCTGGGTTCTCTTTTATCTCTACCCTAGCATTTAGCACAGAGTAAGACAGTAAAACATACCAGTTGAATGAATCAATAGATGGATTCGTGAATGAAAAAATGAAATACCCAGATTAAAAATGAGAACATCCCAGCTGACTATTTGCTTTTTGGTTTCCTTGATCTTAACTATTTAGATACTTGTAATATGTAGGTAGCTAGCATCATTGACACACAGACAATATAAACTCAGAGGCAATCTAGATATTAGTGAGGTAGAAAAGTATTCTAGTACATATTTTATTAGAGACTAAAGCTGACACTAGAGTCACCAATGGCATGATGGATTTAAAGGTGAGCATAGGACTAATGTTCATGTAAAAATCATCCTATGATATTTGTTGCTGGTTAACATTTTTATTCAATCTCAGGGGAGAACAACGAGAATGATTAAGAACCCAGAAAATAGAAACCATGAGAAAAGGTTAGAAGAATTGGAATTACTTAGCCCAGAGAAAAAATATATATAGTCATTCAGTGAAACCTCATTATCCAATATGAATTTATTCAAACAAGGGCATAATTTAAACTGACAGCTATGTTTCCAATGAAAAAATGACCTACTATTTAAAAAAGAAAAAAATAATAACCCCAAACCACTTAACTCCGTATCATTATTTATTTTTTTGCTCCGATTTCTTCTATTTATGTTATCAAAGATTTATTTTATGTGAAAACCTCTGGGCCACATTCTGCAGGGCAGTAGTGGTAGCTGTTTACCAGATAGGATCAAATACGGCCATGCTCCACTAACTTCTGGTCCCTCATTTCCTATTCTCTACAATGCAGGTGTTTGTTCATTCATCCAGCAAGTCTTGAGGACCTACCATGTGCCATGCTCAGTGCTAGCATTAACAATGCAGAAGTTATAACAGACAATTCTATATAATAAAGAGCTAATATGCAAATGGTCATCATGTCCTCGCACCTTGAGGCTGGGCAGGGGACTTGAAGCCAGGTGGGGGGACCTGAGACCATGTTACCCATCCCGGAGCCAAAGGACCTGAGGTCTTGCCCCTTGCCCCGGTGATGGGGCCAGAAGACCTGAGGCTGCGCCAGGGCTCCTGAGGCTAGGCTTCCCACCCTGCGGGGGTTGACAGGGGTGGGGCTGGCTGGATCTGGATCTTGCGTGATTTCGAAGTATGCTCATGTGGGCAGGGACTTGACTCTGGGTCTGCGGCATGTCCCAGACTCTGACAGGAGGGAGATTTTCATATACATTTTACTAATTTCCTTTCATCTCCGACACTTCTATTATAAAGAAAGGGCAAATAGCAATATTAAAATATTTCCTCTAATTATTTCCCTTTTAATGTGCATGAATTTTGTGCACTGAGTCACTAATTTCCACGTAATAATGCACGTAATAAACATATCCAGTTAAATTCCTCTCCTACCAACGTTAAGAATTCCTGGAAATTAATTTGAAATTAATACTACACTATTCTAGATTAAGGCATCTGCTGTTGGGTGAAAGGAGCAGCAAATGAAGATATTATGTGATTACTTTTTCATTCACTTAGTTTTCAGATGGGGACCTGTCCAAAAGGGGGTGGGATACAAAAGAAATGAGTTTTGAAAGATAAAAAAGAAAAAATAATAATTTTGGAACAGATCATCAAAAAGTGTGTTAGAAAGTACCTAATGGTTAGCTGAGAAATATGAAGTTCATGGAGATTAATTGACATGCTCAAGTTAATGCAATATGTTAGTAGCCAATGATGACTATAGTTCTGGTCTCATAGTTATCTTGGAGCTCTGCTACGTAGTGCTCTCTCCCCCCTTTATATTAGTTGGTAATCGCATTCAGTTACTAACAGTAATTATTACTCTATGTTTATTAATGACAGAGCCCAATATAATGGCATAAAATATAAAAATTTATCCACTCACATAAAATCCAGAGATAAGTAGCCCGGAGGTGCTATCAGTCACTCTACCCATTTGGTCTGTAGCTACTATCTTCCTGTCACAAAAAGGCTGCTAGGGCTCCAGCTATTATGTAGTTTTTAATTAGGTAGATTATTGTGTGGTATATATTTCGTTTTATATCACTAAGTGGAGGAAAATAAATATTGGGTAGGAAATTTGTAATCTACATGACATCATTGTTAGGAAACAATTTTCCCTGGGTCTCTAGCATTTTTGCATATTTTACAAGCAGAGGCACTGCCTTCCTTTGTTCTGAACTATTTTTCTGAGGATGTTGTGCAGGAAACAGCCTTGGAATTTAGAAACGGTGTCACCCTTAAGAACATAAGGCAAGCTTGTTTACTCTCTAGTATAATAGTCTCACTGGACATGCTTACTGTCCATTATAAAAGATTCAAGTTCCCTAAACTCAGGGTTCCTCCCTGGTAACTCTACTGACATCGCAGGGTTATGCAGGCATCACACAGTCCTATTCATATCACTCTATGGCATTTGAAGCTCAGGAAATTATCTTAAGAAAACAATGCCACTCTGATTATTATTATTCTAAGTAATCAACTATCCTCTGTCTCTGATCCCTGAGTCAGCTTCCCTGAAACTGTGAAAGGCTAACTTGTTAGCTTGTGAGTAAAATCTCAAACCCTTCCTGGTTCTTTTTTTTTTTCTCAGGAGTTATGTACTGTTTTATTTCCCTGTTATGCATGAGGAAATTGAGACACAGAGAGAGGTCAGGCAACTTGACCAGCATCCACAAAGATATTCATCACATCTTACATTATAGTAGCCAAATAAAGAGGAGAGAATCCAAATATCCAATGGTGGGAAAATTAGATAAAATCAATTATGGTACATC
>PVJC01022685.1:0-27097 GCA_004026665.1 Murina feae
CTGGGTGCGGCCTGCCTCCCAAGCTTGCCTACTGCCCATCTTCCTCCAGCCACCAGAAAGCAGGGAAAACCCCGCCTCGTGGTCAGGCCAGCCTTTTCCTGCTCCCTGATCCTCGGAAGGGACCTGGGAAGCCGCCAAGCAGGCCGCCCACTCTTTCCCACTCACCCGTCTCCTGCTGCCTTCCTTTCCCACTTCCCGGTGCCGCCAAGGGGTCTGGATAGCTGCCAGGCAGGACCCCGGCCCCTGCAGCCTTGCTTTCCCGCTCCACGATGCCCTGCAAAGGGCCTGGGAAGCCCACCAAGCAGGCCGGGACCCCCCCGCCGCCTCTTACCCGCTTCCCGGTGCCCTCCAACCCTGCCGCCTCTTTCCCACTCACGGGTCCTGGGTCCTGTGCTGTCCCGCCCTGCAGCCGCTCTGTGCACTCGGGAGGTCCCTCAGCCCTGCCTGTGCCCTCTCGCAGTCTGGGACCCCTCGGGGGATGCCCACCTGCTGGCGTGCCTGACCAGGCTGGGTGAGGGGCTTTCAGGCTGCCCACAGCTCCCATTGCCCAACGTCCCAGCAAGGCTGGCTGGACGCAGTTTCTGTTCCTTTAAGCTGAGGTGGGCTGAGGTAACGAAACCTCCTCTGCTTCACCTCGCAGCGCAGCGTCTATAATGAGACTTTGTTACTCTTAGTAAGTCAGGCCAGGCTGCTGTTCCCTTCAGCTCCCGAGGATTCTATGATTGTTACATTACTGAAACATGTTTCGGAGCCTGCCCGCCAAGGGCCGAAAACAGTATCGCTTTCGCTCCTGCTGCAAGGGACGCTGCCTAAACGTTTACTCAGGTCCGTGAGTGGCGGCCGCCATGTTGGCTGGGCTAATTTGCATATAGCCGCTCTGATTGGCTGGTGGGCGTGGCTTACCCTGTCTCGGAGAAACGGTTAATTTTACTATTTCGCTTTTATTAGTTTAGATACCAGACTCTTAGCTCCATCTGGCTGTGTCTACTCTCATTTCCTCACCCCCTCTCAACACTGCCAGCCCCATCCTTTCTTCTGTATCATGCTCTATCGTGTTTAAAACCTCCATATTCTCCCTTAGCCGGTTTGGCTCAGTGGATAGAGTGTTGGCTTGCGAACTGAAGGTTCCCGGGTTCGATTCTGGTCAAGGACACATGCCCGGGTTGTGGGCTTGATCCCCAGTAAGGGGTGTGCAGGAGGCAGCTGATCAGTGATTCTCTCTCATCATTGATATTTCTAGCTTTTTCTCTGTCTCCCTTCCTCTCTGAAAACAATAAAAATATATTTAAAACAAACAAAAAACCTCTACATCCTGAAGATTTCTGGATGTTTCCTTAATGTTCTTGCTCCAGCTGAAACCTGACTGCCCCTGAGGGCTGTGCTCCCTCACCTCCCAAGTATTGGCTGGTCTTCCTCATTTCCCAGGTACTCAAGGTCTGAGAAGCAGAGCAGATGTATCTTTGTTGCTCCACTTGCTGTTTTATACCATTCCTCCTCTCTCAACATTTCCAGTTCCTTTGCAGCCGTTGCTATTGTATCCCATTACCTTACTTTCTATTCACCCCTTTATATGCATGACTCACTTTTTCTCTCTTCATCATTACTCCTGGTGTCATTCTTGGTGACATGAACTTCCATCCACCCAGCATCTGGCCTCTGAATTCCCACTTTTAAATATCTTGGCCTTTATTCCAATTTAGCTGTTTCTTCCCCTGGCTGAACCCTAGAACCTGCAATGACCAGGGACTATTGCTGTGATTTCTCAGTTTGAGGGTTCCCAGTCTCCATCTACTGCTGTCTTACAAGTCATCTAGCCCTGTCCTGACACACAGAAGAGGTGCTTGCTTAGCACTGCTGCTACTGCTGCTACTCTGTGTCTGTTGTAGCATCAACAACCCTTGAAAGCAAAAACTGTCTTATTGATCCTATTTCTCCAGAACCTATCACAGTTCACGGGACAAAAGGGTCTTTAGTGATTTTATGGGCCCAGTAAAATAAAGAGCAGCAATAGGCAGGATGTGGCATTCAAAAGATCTTTAGATTAAAAAACAGATAATTACAATTTACCATTTAAAATATCGCATCATTTTAAAAAACATTTGAGTAATGACATATTATCAACTGGTTTCTCATTTTCTCTGGTGGAAAATAGATGTTATAATTTATTGCCATTGAGATTCTTTTAGTTTGGCCAAGGTTGATCAATTACAAATTTCCATTTTCTAAATATTGTTACTGTAATGAGCTATAAACAGGGAGATTGCTTTTTAGTAAAATGGGTTAGCTTACCTGGAAAGAGTTAATTATCTTTCTCTCCTGTGTTGAAGGACTTTTCCCTATTGGTCTGAGGAGTGGAGGGGAGGTAGAAGTTGAAGATTAAGATGTTCTCAGCCTTTCCTATGATTTGTGTAGAAAAATAAAAGTCTTCAGCACCACTGCACTCTCTCTGACTCTTTTTTTCTTCATAGATAAGGTAGAGATATATCTAAGTTTTCTATTTATTTGGCTGAGAGTGTTACCTTGCTAAGAACATTTAAAACTCACGTTGACTAAGCAACAGTTTTTCCAAAAGCACTAGTTTCATTGTTACTGTATTCATGTTTGGTTGCTTTTAACCTGATGAGTAATTACCATTTAATTACACCCATGAATATTTCAGTAAATAATTTGTACTGTTACTGTACTTTTGATCTAGTTTTTAAAATAGTTATATATACTAAATGGCCAGATTATTATAATCACCTGACGTTTGTAGGTGAATTAATTGTACATTGCATCGGATGGGATATGGAAGCAGAAGGCCTGTTCGAACACCTTTGCTGTCTGCAGTTACCAAGATCAAACGTCTCCATAGGAACACAAGGATTGGACAGTCGAGCATTGGAAAAAAGTCATGTGGTCTGATGAATCACGTTTCCAGTTGCATCGTGCAGATGGCAGAGTGAGAATTTGTGGAAACAGCATGAAAGCATGCACCCCACATGCATGAGTACAACCCTTCAAGCTGGTGGGGGCAGTGTTATGGTTTGGGCCATGTTTTCCTGGCATGATTTGAGCCCTTTAATTCGTGTGGAACAACGTCTGAATAGCACAATATGCCTGAGTATCATTGCTGATCAAGTTCATCCTATCACATTGATGGCATATCTCAATGGAGATGGCTTCTTCCAACAAGACAATGTGCCATGCCACGGTGCTCGTATTGTGCAGGAGTGGTTTCAAGAACATGAGGGAGACTTTACCTTGCTTAGGTGGCCCCACAATCATCAGTTCTCAATCCAATTGAGCATTTGTGGGACGAAGTTAAAAGAGCCATCAGGCAGCTGGTTCCACAACCATCAAATCTCACAGAACTAGGCAGTGCTATTCATCAGGCATGGGGTCAGATTCCTCGCATCACCTTTCAACATCTCGTGGAGTCAGTGCCAAGAAGAATCACCACAGTATTGAAGGCAAACAGTGGCCCCATGAAGTACTGATGGGGTGGGCATAATAATCTGGCCACTCAGTGTATATGAAGGTCTTGAGAAAATAACAGAAAAAGTTAGGATATTCTGAATTTCTAGAATATTTTTACTCAGTACTGCAGTATTTTAAATGATATCTAGAAACTTCTTCTGAGAGTTTACCATTAAAAAAAATCTCTGAAATGAATAATAAAATGATGATAATAACTAATATTTACTCAGTACTTCTTATAAATCAAGCAGCCCTAACCGGTTTGGCTCAGTGGATAGAGCGTCGGCCTGCGGACTGAAGGGTCCCAGGTTCGATTCTGGTCAAGGGCATATGCCTTGGTTGTGGGCACATTCCCAGTAGGGGGTGTGCAGGAGGCAGCTAGCTGATCGATGTTTCTCTCTCATCGATGTTTCTAATTCTCCCTTCCTCTTTGTAAAAACATCAATAAAATATATTAAATCAAGCACAATGTTAAGAGTTTTATGTGTTTTATTTAATTCTTGTTACAACCATGTAATGTTAGTACTGTTACTATTTTCACTTCAGTTCAGTGGCTTTGAGAGATTAAGTTGCTTTGTATCACACATCTACTAAATGGTAAGCTAGAATTCAATTCCAGGCCACGTGGCTTCAATGTTGATGGTTTAATACTGTATTATATTCTCTTATAATGCATAGTTAAGGAATAAATATAGACAGTCTGTGAGAAATTAATTTACAAAGCATGCTACCAGCAAGAAATTAAGCTCAATAAGTTGAATCTCTTAAAAAAAGACACCTCAGTAGAAAATGGGCACATGATATGAATAGGTAATTCATACAGGAGAAACCATGGTGAATGAACTTGAAAAGATGCTCACACTCTGACTACTAATTAGGAGAATGCCCAATAAAAGTTCATTGAGAGAGCATTTCACACATACCAGCATGGCAGAAAAGTAACATGCCCGACAATATTAAGGGTTGACAACATATGGATTTGAGGGAATCTCGTTATCCTGCTGTGGGAGTGTAATTCCCACTTTTTTAGCCTCTTTGGAGAGCCATTTGCCATTATGTAAAACGAGAGGCCCGGTGCACAAAAATTAGTGCACTCGGGCGGGGGGGGGGGGCGTCCCTCAGCCCGGCCTGTGCCCTCTTGCAGTCTGGGACCTCTCGGGGGATGTCCACCTGCTGGTGTGCCTGACCAGCCTGGGTGAGAGGCAGAGGGCCGTTTCAGGCTGCCAACAGCCCCTTCAGGGTTTGGGTCCTTACTGGGGTGCCTGGCTGGAAACAGGTATCTGGGATTTATTTAATTTCTATAATTGAAACTTTATTGCCTTGATCCCCCACTTGAAGCCTGGGTTGCCCTTGGCAACCCAAGGTTCCAGCCTGGCAGGTATATGGGGTTTGTTTATCTTCTATAATTGAAACTTTGTAGCCTTGAGTAGAGCTCAGGGCCTGCAGGACCCTGGCTTCCTCCTGGGGAAACTCCAGCTCTGTGGCTGCTGCCATCTTAGTTGAGTTAATTTGTATATTTGCTCCTGATTGGCTTGTGGGCGCAACAGAGTGAGGTCAATTGGCATATTACTCTTTTATTAGATTAGACTAGGGGCCTGGTGCAAGAAATTCGTGCACTGAGGGAGGGGGGTTCCTCAGCCCAGCCTGCCCCCTCTCACATATTGGGAGCCCTCAGGGGGTGTCCTACTGATGGCTTAGGCCCGCTTCCTGATCCCCTTGGGGAGCGGGCCTAAGCCACAGTCTGGCCTCCCTTTGTGGGAGGCGACCAGGCTAATCAGGGGAAGCCACCAGCCCCATCATCCTGCTGCCACAGCCACTGCCCAGTCACCGTAGCCACCAAGGTGTTAAAATGGACTCCAGTCCCTTCACCATGAAGAAATGACAACTTTTTTAAGGCATTTTCAAGATGTGTCTTTCATAGGATATGACATTTCTTTCTTTTTTTTTTTTTATCCTCACCTGAGGATATGTTTCCATTAATTTTTAGAGAATGTGGAAGAGAAGGGAAAAACAGAGAGAAACATCAAAGTGAGAGGAACACTTTGATTGGTTGCCTCCTGCCTGAACCCTGACCTGGGCCCCGGCCAGGGAGGAGCCTACAACCTAGGTACATGCCCTTGGTCAGAATTGACCCCAGAGCCTGCAGTCAGCAGGCTGAGGCATTATGCACTGAGCCAAACCGGCTAGGGCAGGATATGACATTTCTTAGCCCTCCAGCAGTGGACCTTCATTTTTTTTCTCCAGGAGTGTGGTGGAAAAACCCTAGATCGCCTTTGAGATTCTTATTACCCAAGTTACTAAGAATATTACCAGTGGCATACAGGGAGCTTAGCCAATGAGTGGTCAGAAAAGGTGTTTCCTCTGAAGTTCACTCTGATCATGGCTCCACCCTGGCCCCTCCAATCCCAGCTCCACCCTTGCCCAGGCCTGTATGCTCTGGCCGAGGGAGTAGTCCTCGGCAGGGGACCCCCAAGACCCTCCGATTGCTGGCTTCACAGAGCCCAGACCTCTGCTATCAATGGCTCTGATTCTGCCCCCTGCCATCGCTGGCTCTGCCCTTGCTCCACTGGATGCTTTTGGCCAAGGCTGCAGCCTGGGCAGGGGACCCCCAGACCCTTGCTTTGCCGGCTCCACTGCTGCCCAGAACCCTGCGATCGCACACTCCGCCCCTGTCCCTCCAATTGCTGGCTCTGTGGAGCCCAGGCCCTTTCGAATTCTGGCCTTGTCCCTGCCCAGGCCTGAGGCCTGGGTAGGGCACCCTCATACTCCTCCAATCACCGGCTCCGCCCGTGCCCATGCCTGAGGCCTCTGGAGAAGGCCTCTGGCCTGGGCAGGGCACCCCCAGCTCCCTCTAATCTCCTGTTCTGCCCCTTGGGTCCCTCACCTCCCCCCCCACCTGCCTGGCTAACTGGCCTGACCACTTCAGTTGCGGGGCTGAGCCGGACGGGGCGCTGTCATCTTGTGCCTATGGGGGTGGCCATCTTTATCATGGAGTGATACCTAATTTGCATATTACTCTTTTATTACATAGGATGGTCAAGGTGCAAATTCCTGCAGCTTTGCACTTTCACAGGAATTTGTACCCTAAAGCAGCAGAAGTCAAAGTGGGGTCCCCAAGGTCCTTGCAGGGGCTTTGTAAAGTGGAAACTTCCACAGTAATCATATGAAGACATTATTAGCATTTTAAAACCTTATTCCTTCACTAGTATACTCTGGACTTTCCCAGAAGCTACTTGACATCGATTATTCAACAGATTGAAATAGAAAATATAAATGAGAATCCATCTGCCTTCTATTAAGCAAGAAATATTAAACAGATTTGTGATAATGTGAAAAAGTGTCACTCTCCTCACTAACATTTTTGTTTTGGAAAATATAATAAACGTATTTTCCAGCATATAAGACCACTGGGCGCATAAGATGACCCCCAACATTTGAGAAGATTTTCCTGGGTTAAAAAGTCCGGATGGAGACAGTATGTGACACAAAAAGGAGCCGACCAGAGACACTTGCGGTCTCTGTCCGGCTCCATTGAAAGGAATGGAGTGGGGCCATTTTTGAGTGCCCCCCCACCGTATGGGGTGACCGCAGATTTTCTAGTCCAGCTCGGAAGTTTCAGCACCCGCCCTATAAGACGACACCCAGTGTATAAGACGACCCCCGACTTTTGAGAAGATTTTCTTGGGTTAAAAAATCATCTTATATGCAGGAAAATATGGTATTTTCCATAAAAATATATTATGTCAACTTGTAATGGATTTTGATTTTAAATGAATTAATATTTTAAAATTTATTGGTTTTAATCTCAAATACAGTAAATATTGATAGATATAATCAACATAATAGAACTTCAAAATTACTGAATTTAGAAATTTTAAAAACTTTTTTGATTGTTTAAAATATTGCATAAGTCTTCTTCCCCCCTCATTGAACTCTTTCCAGCCACTCCCACTCCCCAGCACATGCTCTTATCCCCCTACTGTCTGTGTCCGTTGGTTATGCCCATGTATATGCATACAGGTCCTTTGATTGATCTCTTGTCTCCCCCCTCCCTTGCCTTCCCTCTTAGTTTGGATGGTATGTTCTCTGCATCTATAACTCTGGCTCTATTTTTGTTCATCAGTTTATGTTGTTCATTATAATTCACAAATGAGTGAGATCATGTGATATTTATCTTTCGCTGACTGACTTATTTCACTTAGCACAATGCTCTCCAGGATCATCCATGCTGTTGCACATGGTAGGAGTTTCTTCCTAATTATAGCAGTGTAGTATTCCATTGTGTAGATGTACCACAGTTTTCTAATCCACTCATCTGCTGATGGCACTTAGGCTGTTTCCAAATCTTAGCTATGGTGAATTGAACATATGGGTGCATATGTCCTTTCAGATTAGTGTTTCTGATTTCTTGGGATATATTCTTAGAAGTGGGATCACTGGATTAAATGGCAGTTCCATTTTTAATTTTGTGAGGAAATTCCATACTGTTTTCCACAGTGGCTGCAGTAGTCTGCATTTCCACCAGCAGTGCACAAGGATTCCTTTTTCTCCGCATCCTCTCCAGCACTTGTCATTTGTTGATTTGTTGATTTGTTGATGATAGCCATTCTGACAGGTGTGAGGTGGTACCTCATTATTGTTTTGATTTGCAGCTTTTGAATGATTTGTGACTTTGAACATGTTTTCATATGTGTCTTGGCCTTCTGTATGTCCTCTTTTGAAAAGTGTCTATTTAGGTCCTTTGCCCATTTTTTGATTGGATTGTTTATCTTTCTTTTGTGAAGTTGTATGAGTTCCCTATAAATGTTGGAGATTAAGCCCTTATTGTTGATAACATTAGCAAATATGTTCTCCCATGCAGTAGGCTTTCTTGTTGTTTTATTGATGGTTTCTTTTGCTGTGCATAGCTTTTTATTTTGATGTAGTCCCATTTGTTTATTTTCTCTTTATTTTCCATTGTCCTCGGAGCTATATCTGTAAAGATATTGCTACAACAAATGTCTGATACTTTGCTGCTTATGGACTCTTTTGAGATTTTTAGGTTTCCTGTCTTAGTTTAAGTCCTTTATCCATTTTGAGTTTAGTTTTGTGTATGGTGTAAATTGGTGGTCTAGTTTCATTATTTTTTGTGTGTGTATCTGTCCAATTTTCCCAGCACCATTTCTTAAAGAGACTGTCTTGACTCCATTCTGTGCTCCTGTCTTCTTTGTCAAATACTAATTGAGCCTAATAGCTTGGGTCAGTTTCTGGGTTCTCTATTCTATTCCATTGGTCTATATGTCTGTACTTGTGCCAGTACCAGGCAGTTTTGAGAATAGTGGCTTCATAATACAGCTTGATATCCAGTATTGTGATCCCTCCAAATTTGTTCTTTTTCAGGATCGCTGCAGCTATTCGGTGTCTTTTTTTACTCCAGATGAATTTTTGGAGAGTGTTTTAGGTCTTTGAAATATGCTGTTGGTATTTTAATGGGGATTGCATTGAATCTATAGATTGCTTTGGGTAGTATGGACATTTTAATGATGCTGATTCTACCAATCCATGAACACAGTATATTCTTCCATTGGTTTATGTCTTCCTCTATCTCTTTTTTCAGTATCCTGTAATTTTCTGGGTACAGATCCTTTACCTCCTTGGTTAAATTTATTCCTAGGTGTCTTAATTTTTTTGTTGCAATGGTAAATGATAATTTTTTTTAGTTTCTCTTTGTGTGAGTTCATTATTGGTGTATAAAAATACTATAGATTTCTGGATGTTAATTTTGTATCCCACTACATTGCCGAATCTTTAATGATTTTCAAAATTATTTGGTTTCAGTCCAAACTTAAAAATTACTGAAGGACCCCAAAGAGGTTTTATATATGTGGACATATTGGCAAATGGATCTCCATTTAAATTTTGTTTAAACAAAACATGTATTTGTGTTTACTATTCCAAACATTTGGATAAATTATAATTAACGCTGATCTTTCTGTTTGTAGGTGTCTCTCTTGTGCTCTGCCTTAGACCAAAGCAATTCAAGGCTTAAATAATCTATATTACCTTTTTGTTCAAATTTATGTTTATTTGACTATAGAAGTAAAGTAATGTTATCATACAAAATTGGAGAAGAGAAAAAAAGGGGGGAATCACTCAAAAATTTCAACATTTTTCTTTTCAGTTTTTTTACACCCATTGAAAAACCTTAAAAGTTTTTTTTGTTTTTAAATATGTTTTCTATTTATTATTTATTTATTATTTTTTGATACTTTTTTTCTTCATTGATTAAGGTATTACATATGTGTCCTTATCCAACCCCGTTGCTTCTAATCTCGATTTCGGTGCATTGTCATAATATTTCCTATTTTCCCCCTCTAGGTCTTTAAATATTCTATACCCTGGAAATAATTGCTCCTTTCTATATCTACTCAAAGCAAATTTTTGTTCCTAAAATCTCAACTAAGTATTTGGTGAAAAGCAACATGATTTCTCATTAAAGTCATTCATGCTATGTTACAAATATCTGGCAGTTATAAAATGTTTTTTTGGGATATTTACATTTTACCACAATATATTCTCAAACTTGGATGTTTGATGAGTAGAAGGTGTGAGGTTGATATTTGGGGCATGAGAGAGCCTTGTATTGGGCATTCCCTGTAGGACCACACGGGCGTGCACACTTTGTCCTCATCCCAGTTAACTCTCATTTCCTGGCTGTTAGCCAATGATCATACTAACTAATAAAAACATAATATTAAAATTAACCATTCTTCGGGACGCCTAAGCCACGCCCACCAGCCAATTAGAGTGACTGTATGCAAATTAACCCAGCCAACATGGAGGCCGGCACTCAGGGAGCTGAGTAAACAGGCAGCGTCTGTTGTAGCAGGAGTGAAACTGTTTGCTGGCTGCCTGGGCTTCTCTACCCTCCAGGGAACATCATATTTGCAACAAATGTTTCAATCCTAGGAGCTGAAGCAAACAGCAGGCCGGGCCTGACTTCTAATTAAACATTGTTTCATTATAGAAGCCAGAGCTGAAGCAGAGCGGAGGTTTCATTACTAGGCCCCGGCTTAAAGGAACAGTGTATCAATTATAGAAGATAAACCCCAGAAACCTGCGTCCAGCCAGCCTTGCTGGGACATTGGGTCAATAGGAGCTGTGGGCAGCCTGAAAGCCTGAAAGTGCCCTTCAGCCCGTCACCCACGCTGGCCACACCCCAATGGGATGAGGGACATTACTGAGGGCTTGGCCAGCCTGCAAACAGCCATCAGCTCCTCACCCATGCTGGCCACACCCCAATGGGGTGAGGGACGCCACTGAGGGGCTTGGCCAGCCTGCAAACAGCCATCAGCCCCTCACCCATGCTGGCCACACCCCAATGGAGTGAGGGACGCCACTGGGGGGCTTGGCCAGCCTGCAAACAGCCATCAGCCCGTCACCCATGCTGGCCACACCCCAATGGGGTGAGGGACGCCACTTGGGGGCTTAGCCAGCCTGCAAACAGCCATCAGCCCGTCACCCATGCTGGCCACACCCCAATGGGGTGCGGGACGTTACTGGGGGGCTTGGCCAACCTGCAGACAGCCATCAGCCCCTCACCCATGCTGGCCATACCCCAGTGGGGTGAGGGACGTTACTGGGGGACTTGGTCAGCCTGCAAACAGCCATCAGCCCCTCACCCATGCTGGCCATACCCCAGTGGGGTGAGGGACGTTACTGGGGGACTTGACCAGCCTGCAAACAGCCATCAGCCCCTCACCCATGCTGGCCATATCCCAATGGGGTGAGGGATGTTACTGGGGGACTTGGCCAACCTGCAAACAGCCATCAGCCCCTCACCCATGCTGGCCACACCCCAATGGGGTGAGGATCCACAGTGGGGGGCTTGGCCAGCCTGCAAACAGCCATCAGCCCCTCACCCATGCTGGCCACACCGCAATGGGGTGAGGATCCACACTGGGGGGCTTGGCCAGCCTGCAAACTTCCATCAGCCCCTCACCCAGGCTGGCCAGGTACCCCAGTAGGGACCCAAAACCTGAAGGGACTGTGGGCAGCCTGAAAATGGCCATCAGATCCTCACCCAGGCTGACCAGGCACACCAGCAGGTGGACATCCCCAGAGGGGTCCCAGACTGCGAGAGGGCACAGGTCGGGCTGATGGACCTCCCGAGTGCACAAATTTTTGTGCACCAGGGCCCTAGTACTCTTTATAAAAATGGCTAAGAATTTATAATTAATTATAGTGCATTGGCAGGTTTAACATTTAATTCTGTGTCTTTAAAAAATATATATATTTTATTGATTTTTTACAGGGAGGAAGGGAGAGGGATAGAGAGTTAGAAAAATCAACAAAAGAGAAGCATTGATCAGCTGCCTTCTGCACACTCCCTACTGGGGATGTGCCCACAACCAAGGTACATGCCCTTGACCGGAATCGAACCTGGCACCCTTGAGTCCCCAGGCCGATGCTCTATCCACTGAGCCAAATCGGTTAGGGCGAATTCTGTGTCTTTTAAGCTTTCTTTATTTTAGAACTAAATCAGCACAGCCTATCTAATAAAAGAGTACTATGCAAATTGACCATCACAAGATGGCTGTCCTCATGTGGTCAAAGATGGTTTCCCCCATGTGGTCAAAGATGGCAGCCACAAGATGGCCAGCAGGGAGGGCAGATGGGGGGGGGACCCAGGCCTGCAGGGGATTATAGTTGGGAGGGACCCAGGCCTGCAGGGGAGGGCAGTTTTGGGGGACCCAGGCTTGCAGGGGAGGACAGTTGTGGGGGACCATCCTGGCAGGGGAAGGGCAGTTAGGGGTAATCAGGCCTGCACAGGAGCAGTTAGATGTTGATCAGGCTGGCAGGGGAGTGGTTGGGGCAATTGGCAGGTGAGAGGTCAGGAGCCAGCAGTCGTGGGATTAGGCCTAAATGGGCAGTCGAACATCCCTCAAGGTGTCCCAGATTGGAAAGGGTGCAGGTTGGGCTGAGGGACACTCCCCTACCCCCCCAGTCGCACTCCGTGCACGAATTTCGTGCACTGGGCTTCTAGTCTATATAATAAAAGTGTAATATGCAAATTGACCCTAACTGTGGAACAACCAAGAATGACCGATTGGTATGATGCACATTGACCACCAGGGGGCAGATGCTCAGTGCAGGAGCTGCCCCCTGGTGGTCAGAGTGCTTCCACAGGGGGAGTGCCACTCAGCCAGAAGCTGGCTCATGGTTGGCCAGTGCAGTGGCAGTGGTGGCAGCCTCTCCTGTCTCCACAGCAGTGCTAAGGATGTCCAACTAATGGCTTAGGCCTGCTCCATGGGCTTCCAGAGGGATGTCTGACTGCCAGCTTAGGCCTGAGCCCCCAGGGAGTGGGCCTAGGTTGGCAGGTGGACATCGCCTGAGGGGTCCTGGACTGCCAGAGGGCGCAGGCCAGGCTGAGGGTTCCCATCTGAGTACACGAATTTTTGTGCACTGGCCCTCTAGTTTCTTTATAAACAGTGTCATTTTGTTCTCCAAGAGAGAGAATGAGTTATTTGAAATTTTACTATTGCTTACTTTCAAAAGGACTTGAGGAAATTTATAGCTGAAGGTTAAACAAAGTAATATACTTAATTATAAAAGAGCAAGTTATTAAAGCAGGCAGGAGAGAAGATTCTTCCAGGCTTCTGACATGAACAGGTTATTATAATAAGTGAATTTTGCTTTGGTTTTCTCACCGTTAAAACTGAAATAGAAACATGGTGCTGTTCAGTTTCATTTTCTAGCCAATTCAGGAATAGTAACATAGAATTTTCTGGAATTGAAATCAAGGTGAGCATTCTCTGCTATTTTGAGGGCTTAGTTTATAATATATTGATGAAAATGTTGATGAAGTATTCTTATTCCTTAGCAATCTTTACATGTTTAAAGGGTTTATGATTTCAGTCTTTGGAAGAAATCAGTTTTTTTTCCTTCTTTCTCATATATATTTTTAAAAATTTTGGATTTCAAGAAGACTTAGGGAAGTTGTGTATGTCTTTTAGACTTATCACAATTGAATCATTAGTTGAGGCTGAAGAGGTTTCCTGCTGAGAAACACAAATGTTGTTGCTAGAATAAATCCCTCTCCCGCAGTTCATTTTGGTCACAGGTTCCTTCAGTCCACTCAAGTGCTCTGCCTGAACGCACCTGCAAGGCCCTTGTTTTCAATTATTAGAGTGACCTGCAGCACACAATGTCCAATTTTGCACAGAATCATTACATAATGTAGGAGAAAGTTTCAATGTGTGCTCTTGTAAAAATGTTAATTTTCTCTTTAATTTGTAATAGACATTATCTCGCATCAAAGCAAACAAAATGTTAGAAGTTATAATGGCCTTTTAATGTTATTGAAGATGTAGCAGTTTTCTCTGATTTTAATTTCCACATTTGAAACTTCCATGAACGTTTTTAGATTCTTGAATCAGACCATTATAAAGTTAATCATTCTAATCAAATTAAAAATAGCAGTAATAGAAATTTACGAGAATGTAGATTGAGCAGGAAAAACACTTATGATGCTAGTCAAAATTTGAAATTAGGGCCAAGTAGTACACGTGGGTCTTAAAACATGTCCTGGATGGAGATGACCAGGCTTGTGGCCCGTGTGGGTTTTGCTTTTTTTTTTAGCAACCATGGAATTAGGTACATAAGAAGCTCTTTTGAGATATGATATAAAAATAGAATTATCTTGAGCACTTTGAAAATGTACTCAGCAGGTTCAGTTTCAGGTCTTTGTTTGGCACTGTTAGAAGAATGTTACATAGATTATGTCATATTAGAGGCCCAGTGCATGAAATTTGTGCATGGGGGCAGGAGAGAGGTGTCCCTCAGCCAGGCCTGAGCCCTCTCGCAATATGGGAGGCCTCGGGGGATGTCCCACTAAGGGCCTAAGCCCGCAATCAGATATCCTTAGCGCTGCCGTGGAAGCGGGAGAGTCTCCCTTCACCCAATAGTTTTATGAGTAGTCACTTATTCCCATTTTACAAAGGATAAAATTGAGGCTATTAGTAAGAGCTGTTATAAGGTTGCTAGAGGCCCAGAGCACAACATTCGTGCACTGCAGGGGGGAAGGGTGTACCTCAGCCTGGCCTGCACCCTCTTGCAGTCTGGGACCCTTTGGGGGATGTCCTTAGCACTGCCACAGAGGTAGGAGAGGCTTCTGCCATCGCCACTGCACTCACCAGCTGTGAGTCCAGCTTCTAGCTGAGGGGCGCTTCCTCTGTGGGAGTGCACTGACCACCAGGGCAGCTCCTATGTTGCACGTCTTCCCCCTGGTGGTTAATACGCATCACAGCGACCGGTCTTTCTGCTGTGTGATTTGCATATTAGCCTTTTATTACATAGGATACTGCTGGTAGTCAGTAGCCTTGATGTTTCAGTCCATTGGGGCTGCTGTAACAAAATATCAGAGACTGAGTAACATGAAACAATAGGAGTTTATTTCTCAGTTTTGGGAGCTGAGAAGTCCATGATCAAGGTGCCAGCACGGTCACATTCTGGTAATGCCTTCTTCCTGCTTCATAGCAGGTGTCTTCTCGTTGTGTCCTCATGTGGAAGGAATAAGGGAGCTCTGTGGGGTCTCTTTCATAAGAACACTAATCATTCGTGAAGGTTCCACCCTCCTGACCTAAGCACCCCCCACCAGAGGCCTCTCCTCCTAATACTGTTACCTCGGGGGATTAGGATTCAATATGTGAATTTTGGGGGGACACATTCAGACTATAGCAGTTGGACTGCAGATTTTGAACTCTAAACTGCTAAACCATTTCTTCAGCTTAGGTATAGGGACTTCCTTTGTTCCCAGAACAGCCCTACCTCCCTCTCCCATCCACTCTTGGTCAGAAAGTTACTTTTCCTTCTTCTCAACTCAGGCCCCACAGTCTGTGCGATCTCTATAAACCTTTGGTTTCATATTGCCGCTCATTCTGCATGTGGTGTGTGGTGGTCGGTCCTCTTTATCATGAGCTCTTAGAAGCAGTGACTATGGTGCCTTCTTCTCAGCCACCTTCCCAGGACCTTAAGGGTGATGTCCCCAAGGTGGCCCATCACTGAACGTGTGTCGTTCATCAGGTAGCACAGTCTCCACAGGACGGTAGCTTTAATTCAGGCCACTGAGGACAGTGGGAAGAACGTGCCTAAGTGAGATGGTCTGCCTGTTTGGTTAACTTGGCTTAAATACTTGGCGCTGCTTTTTCTCTAAGTGCTAATGTGGATTTAGATTGCCGGCGTTTATCCCAGGAAGGAAGGCGTGGTCCTGTCAATTATAGGTTCATTTCCCCTGAAATATTAACCATTGCATTTTCTCGTTTTGTACTTTAAATGTTAGAAATGTGAAATAAAGCTATAGGGAACATAGAAAAATGAATCCACACCAATTCTACTTTCCTGTGTTATGAATCTGTTTTATTTTGCCCACATCTGCTGCTTTGTATTAAAAACAATTTGGTAGTTAGGTGGATGGTGGATGTGAATGTCTTTAATTTAAAAAAGAAGCCCTTGGGCCCACACCAACATAATTATCATCTCCAAACAAAAATGGAAGATCCTCTTACTGTATTACAATGAATATTTATGCCAAAGGGAGTACGTTATGTTTAGCATTTTCCAGAACATTTTATTTGGTTGGAGTAAAAGTAATTGCACTACTATTGGGTAGAATAACATGATTTTTCGGAGGATAATCACTTTCTCATAGCACAAAATTTCATTTGCTTCAGAAATTTTTATGGGTGAACAGCCAAGTCCTCGGTTACATGTCTAATGAATCCAGGTTCTGAAATGTCAAAGGTAATTTATAAACATAAAATTTCTTTTTTTTTTTTAAAAATATATTTTATTGATTTTTTACAGAGAGGAAGGGAGAGGGATAGAGTTAGAAACATCAATGCGAGAGAAACATCGATCAGCTGCCTACTGGGGATGTGCCCGCAACCAAGGTACATGCCCTTGACCGGAATCGAACCTGGGACCTTTCAGTCCGCAGGCCGACGCTCTATCCACCGAGCCAAACTGGTCAGGGCCATAAAATTTCTTTAGGAAATATTTTTTTGGTCTCTTTGCTTTAAAAATTGTCTTTACATTTCATTCAGTTATTTTGGCTTTTCCTATTAAAAAATGGAGCTCTTTATTCTTTTAAGAGTTTGCCCAGCATGACATTCAGTATTCCTCATATACCACAGAGCATCTTATGTATTAATTGTGTGAAAAATATGTTTATAGAAATTCTATTCAGAGAATCTTCCTTAAAATGTGTGTTAAGAAATGGGGTTCTAAATCAGACACCACTTCTAAATCAGTCAACACTTCCTTTAGCAACTGTTCGTGGTGTAGACTCTGCTTAATGTACTCTGGTCTTTTTTTTTTCTCTTAAAGCTCAGATTTCTTTCCAAAGGCCACAAGGATCAGCCACAAACTAAATTTCAGGCCTTGAGAAAGGATTAAAGTGTGCAAATGATTGGAGAGCAGGGATCTTCTGCTGAAAGAGGACGCTGCAAAGTCACACATGGGGCCCTGGGGTTGCTTCTGGTTGGACAGGGCAGTGCTCCGTTCCGAAGAGGGCGCTTCAGAGGCAGGAGGGTCGCCAGGCTTCCCTGTGCAGTCTGAGCCCTTGGCCCTAATTGGTCGACAGTGAGTGAGTGGATACTGGGAGACTTCTAGGGGATCAAGGCACTTTACTAGAAAAGAGGCCTGTATAATAAATATACTGCATATGAATGCGTCGTAGAAGCATTCTTTTATGGGAAGTCTACAATGGGTTCTGCAGGTGCCAGATCTGGGGGAAATTGGAGAGTCATGAGGATTGGTTCATTTTCTGTACCCTCCCCCTCCAGGAAGCTTCTTTCCCTCCGCCTGGCCACTGGCCATATTGTCTTAGGGCAGAGTGTCCAGCAGTGGGACACTTTCCCCTGGTACAAGGACAGAGAGCGACTCCCTTAAATAGCACCCCGTTGCTGGGATTGAGACAGCCAATGAATCTCTCTTCCTCTTGGTGTTTGTGCAAGTCCTGGTTCCCTCTAGCGCCGCCGAGTATAGCCTGAATTTGTATCACCGAAGAGATCGTAGTTTTGCTCTGTTTCTCTTTCCTTTCCATAAGTCAGTCGGCTGTTGGAGAAGCTAATTGTGTACCAGGCCTGGAAGAGAGGGCTTGTTTTGCTCTGAACCGCTGTACCTGGGGCACTGAGCAGCCTGAATTAGTAGAGCAGAGTCTGTATGACCAACTGATAAAGGATCCTTTTTGTTTTTTAAAGGGGAGAGCTTAAGATCCCATTTATTCTGGTATAAAATAATTTTAGTATCTTGTCCAATTTGGAGGTAGAACACTACTATTTATCTCTTAAGTGGAGGGAGAAAAGAGAAGTAAATTTTTCTTCACTTTTCTCTTGCTGGCAATATTCCTAACCTGCTTTTCCAGGTTGTTTTTTATTCGGTAATTCCAGAGTCTTATTGCACTCACTGTGCAAACAGGATGTTTCTGCAAGCTGTGAAGACTGTACATGCATCGCTTCTCTGCTTCTCTGGGACTACCATGTGCCTTGCGATGTGCACACCCCTGTTATCTTCAGATCAGTGTGCATTTGCTGGTTGTACAGGAGAAACAGAAACGCATGGCTTTGTTATTGGCAGGAAGCGCCCCTCATGCTCCTCGGCTGTGCTGGCACTGCATGCCTCGCCGCCGTGCCTGGTGGCTTCTCCTTAAACGCGAAAAGTGCCTGAGACCTCACCCTTCTCGGGCTCTTCACTGACTTGTGGGTTGTTGCTGCCGCCAGAAAGATCTTCTTTACCTTCAGACACACCTACGCCTCTCTAATTCCATTTTCTATCTGCTGATTCAGCCTTTGGAGTTACCTAAAATACGTGGTCCTTTTTTTGTAGGCCTACTGATTAATTCTGATTCTTATTTGACATGTACATTTTTTATGCTTTTTTTAAAAAAAAAGAAAAGTGGGTTTGTCTTTCATTTGGAATTGATGAGGTTATTTTTTTAAATTTTAAAGAATGTTTTCAGGGACTATCTGGTGCTCTCTTTCTGCTACTTCCTTGCCTCTCACTGCTGCCCAAGTGTTTTCTCTGCACGGAAACCTTAGCAAGATGCTATTGCCCCAAAGAGAAAAGCGGTAATTGCTCAAAGGCTCATGGTTGGTCTAATCTGGGGGTGGGGCACCCTTTTTCTGCCAAGGGCCATGTGGATATTTATAACATCATTTGCGGGCCACACAAAATTATCTACTTAAAAATTAGCCTGCGATATTTGATCAAACATTTAATTAACTCGCCCCTAGAGCCCTGGCAGGACCAGATGATTTCTCCGATCTTATACGGCCCTCAGCCAGACGTTCCCCACCCCTGATCTAAGCAATGGCAAGGGAGTTATCAGGAAGATTACCAACTTGTGCTGATCTGGAGGTCCCTAACTGGTTAAAAATTCCATTTCTTGGAGAGCTGAAACTGTAATTCAGTTAAGTCCGTTTGATGTGGGAGCTAGCTTAAACGACTCCATTTTGGCCCTTGAATTATCTTTTTTACACACTGAAGTATATATTTAAAAATGGTTAAAGTGATAAATTTTATGTTACACATATTCTAGCACAATAAAAAAAGAACATTCTTATGTATGTGACTCACATTGAAGGTGAAAGATGTTCATCAATGCAAAAACCTAAATCTTAAGGAACCAGATGAACTGAGCAGAACACGCTGGCATCCATATGTTGCTTTATGTTTTCTTTCTTCAACCAGCTATGGTTCTCATTTCCTAATGTGCAATTTATTTATTTTAACAGGAAGGAAAAGTTGATGCGATGCTCTCAATGCCGAGTTGCCAAATACTGTGGTGCTAAGTGTCAGGTAAGGATGTTCAGCCTAAGTGAAACCTTCAAGTTCTCGAACTTCACTTTGTCCTCCGTTATGCCTGTTGGCCTATTTCGGGTTCTTCGCAATCTTTGCCTTATTTTCTTTTAGTTTAAAATACCATATGTATATGCTAAAAAGTTATATAGGTTTTATACACACGCAAACACAGAAAATTAAATTTTTACTTCTCTTTATCTTCTAATCCTCCTGACCTCCTACTGTTTCCCAGAGATGACTACTGTTAAGTGTCTTTGTAGCATTTTCTGTGTAAACATATTCATATATCTATATTCTTTATTAAAAAAACAGATAAAGGTTATTTAGCAAATTAAAAAAATATATATTTTATTGATTTTTTTTTACAGAGAGGAAGGGAGAAGGATAGAGAGTTAGAAACATCGATCAGCTGCCTCCTGCATGCCCCCTACTGGGGATGTGCCTGCAACCAAGGTACATGCCCTTGACCTGAATCGAACCTGGGACTTTTCAGTCCCCAGGCTGACGCTCTATCCACTGAGCCAAACCGGCCAGGGCAAATTCTTGTATATCTTGATTTTGTTTTTCATTTAATAATCTGTCTAGAGGAACTCTTGGTATCATCCCACTTTTTCCATTATGAATACACCACAATCATAATTTTCCCATTAATGAATGCTTAAATATTTCCCATGTTCCCTAATGCCATTAATGTACTGGGCAAATTTGTAGGATAACTTCTTCTCAGTTGTATTGATTAGTAAAAGGATATATGCATTTTGAATTTTGAAAGATAATGGCAAATTGCCTTCCAAGAGTTTGAGTTAATTTATAACAACTGACAGTCTATGAAAGTACTGCTGTTAACATATTTGAAATTCTTTAAAGGGTGTGTAATTAACATTCAACATGACCTTTACTTCTAACCTTCTGATTAATTATTTTATAAATGTAATTAAGCTCTAATGAATTGTGTCATAATAAAAAGTCTAATTGGAAGTTTTCCGTCTGTGTCACTTGTTCCCTCCCTCCACCCGTCCTTTTTGCTTCTCGCTTTGCTGTGTGGGGTGTGTGTGTGTGTGTGTGTGTGTGTGTGTGTGTGTGTGTCTGTTCTGTGTATGCACATGTAGCTCCCCCTCAAGCTTCTTCTTTTCCTTCTTTAAAACCTAGGCCACGCTTATCTGAGGGACTTTCTGCTATTTCACTTTCTCTCTTGAAAATAATTTCTCCGGAGTGGTCTTAATGGAAAAGAAACCAAAACATACAAAAAACTCAGAGGACCCAAATGTTTGTGACAATTCTACCCTTAGCTAGTTAAATTATCCTGAAGAAAGCACTTAACCTTCTGGGCCTCAGCTTTCTAATCTGTACTACTAGTAAGAGCTCGTGTTTCTTAGACATCTGTTATGTACCCGGCACAGTTTTATTCTGTTTACTTTTATAGGAATATTGAGAGGGTTGGTCACTATTATGCTCATATTATTACTAAGGAAACTTACTGTGCGTGGGATAGCAAGCTGCTTACCAAACGTCCAGAGCTCGTAGGCCGTAGAGTTTGGGAAGTGAACTGAGGCAGTTAGAATTTAGACTTTTAATTTCTCTTCTAATCCTAAATTTTATTCTTGCAATAACAGTCTAATTGGGTATTATTTCTCTTTTTTCTTTTGTATTTTCTTTTATCATCTGGATTTTTGTCTTATTTTATTTTGTAATAAGGATGCACTCTATCCCCAAGGAACACAAAGCTAAATACATAAAAATAAAAGGTTAGAAATAACACATTCCTAATAAAAATAGGGAATCTAAAAAATTAAATTATTTTCACCTCATTTTGTAAACCAAAAATTCTGTCAAAGTTAGAAAGATATCAGATTTAGGTAAGATAATTAGCAATAGTAATAAAAGGAAAATATGAAAACAAACCATCCTTTTTCTACAAAATAAATTCTAGAAAGACTGTTTTATGGTGATGTTTTAGCTGTTTTATTCATATGTAACAGATCTTCATGTATCAGGGGACTTCAGGTTAAGAAGATGACATATAGAATTGATGAATTCACATTTTACTTGACGCAGATCTTTTAGATGAACTTCTTTTCTGTTCTTAATTACCTAAACGTTTACTTTGTTTTTCTCTATTTTCATGAGTGTTTTTTTCCCAACTTACCTTTTCTTTTTGCAGTACAATGAAGAAAACCCCATTATCTGATTAGAATGAGTAGAGCAAGTGTGGTGGGTGGATATGTCATTTTGATTCATGATAGTCCATGTATTTTTACCACATATATTAGCTGTTTACTGTAGCATCAATAATAATGTCGCCATCAGATATACTGCAGGAGGTAATGGGAAATGACCTAGTATGATGAAAGATACCTTATATAACACCAGTGAGTGCGTGCGCTTATATGTGTGTGGGGGTGGAGGAGTGTGTAGAGGTGGGATGGGAGTCAAAGATTGGCCAGAACATATGCATTTAAACTGCTCTGTTTAGCTCAACCTTAAGGAACAGCATTAAATATTATAATGATTGTGGACACCTACAAAGCAGCCCCAAAATTAAACTGACAAACTGAACTATGAACAGTAATGAACATGAGGCACAAGCACTTGGAGTGGAAATAGATAGAGAGCATGTGAGCTCGTAGCATAAAACCTGTAATATGTTTTCCCCAGGGGGACGTAACTTCGGTTCACTGGCTGAGCATGTGATGTGTGGGGCGAGCCGTCAATGACTTGTTTATGAGAGGCTATTGAGGAATTATGGGGTGTAACGTCCCTGTGCCCACAGGATGGAATCGGTTTCCACCTTTTGTTTTTAAACATAAGCAATATAAGAATAAATTTCATTATGAAAATCAACACAACATAAAATAATGCCGAGTAAAAAGGAAAAGTCTTCCCCCAGCTTCTTACTATCACCATTTCTACCTCTGCTTCCAGAGGTGATGTCTGTGTGCACGTTGGGAGTGGCAGATAGACACCAATCTGTTAGTCTGTGCTTCAGCTATAGTGTACACATATAGGGATACGTTTACTGCTGTGTACAGCACTGCTTCTGATATTGGCCAAAGTGTTTTCTCATCAGTGCCTTTGTACTACTCTGTGTATGCTTTAGTATGAGGCGTCATGTGTATAGAGGGGCTATGTATGGGAGCCAGTCTTATTTCTGTTTTAGCATGATCAGAGCATCACAGATGATTATGAGACCGAAGGGGAGGAGCCGGTGAAGTTTTCCTATAAAACGGCATTCTTAAAATTTGAAATATTGATAGTAAGTAAGTCAATTTCAAATAATTTGCAAATTATTATTTCATCTTGGCTGGATTTAACATGATTCATAATATGCACATTTTTAATTGAATTAATTGCTGAGCAAAATAAGCAGCTGGGTATTGCATCAAATTGTAATTTGTATGCTTTTAAAAAGTACTATATTAGCAGAGGGCGGCTCTTTTAATGTTGATAATTATAGGCTTCTTTAAGAATGTGAGTCCTATTTTTGGGTTTGTATTTTATGCTTAGTTGTAAAATGATTTGATTCATTTTTGATGAATCATGTACTAGTAAGCACTGAATAGAGTGATTTAATAACTTGATTTCTAGGCTATCATACCAAAGTGGGGATAATGAAGAAAGACAGGCCCTTTGTTTACTCCATAAACAGTTCTAGGCCAGGCTTTGGGCTGTTAGCACATGCAGAGTGTTCTGTGGAGAAGTTGGCTTCATATTTAATACTATATAAAGGTTAAAATTACTTGGTCATATTCACAGTTTTCACTTCTAATATATATTGTTTAATTGATTTTTTTACAGAGAGGAAGGCAGAGGGATAGAGAGTTAGAAACACTGATGAAAGAGAAACATCGATCAGCTGCCTCTTGCACACCCGCTACTGGGGATGTGCCCGCAACCAAGGTACATGCCCTTGACCAGAATCGAACCTGGGACCTTTCAGTCTGTAGGCCGACGCTCTATCAACTGAGCCAAACCGGTTAGGGGATACATTTTTTACTTCTAAAAATGTTAGGGGATTGCCGGCGTGTCTCAGTGGTTGAGTGCTGACCTATGAACCAGGAGGTCACGGTTCGATTCCCAGTCAGGGCACATGCCCGGGTTTCGGGCTTGATCCTCAGTGGGGGTTGTGCAGGAGGCAGCCAATCAGTGATTCTCTCTCACCATCGATGTTTCTCTCTCCCTCTCCTTTCCTCTCTGAAGTCAATAAAAAAATATTTTTAAAAGATGTCTGAGTTTCTGAGATTTTCTTCTCTCATTTTCCATTTGTCTGTTGAGTGCAGTCGGCACCTGTATATTGATGATTCCTTGAGATGCCATCTGCAGCCCCCCCTTTCTCCTGAGCACCAGACTTTGAAGGCAGCTGCCCTCTGAGGTTGCCTCTTTGTCCTGTGTCTGCAGTCTGTCCTCCTTCCCCGACATTCTGATTTACAGAAACTAGGTTAACCCCTCAGCCATTGGTGGCCCTTCTAGTTCACTTTGGGAGTTAAACACTTGGTCGTTACTTGTGTTGGGGAGATAAAATGCACGCGCCTCACCTGCCATGTTCAGCTGGAACCCAGCGTGGACATTAATCTGGCACAGAAGTTTCTTTCAAAGATTAGAAGTCCGCAGACGTGAGGGATTTATTTTGCCCTTCCAGATAAAATGTATCAACGAGCTCATTCCACCTTGATGTGGTCTCTCACCAGATCAGAGTGGTTGGCAGACTTTCTGTCGAAGGGCTGGATAATGAATATTTTAGTCTTTGTGGGCCATAAGTTTTTTTGTCATAAGTACTCAATTCTGTTGTCGCAGTCGGAAAGGAGTGAGTGAAACGGAGTGTGGCTCTGTTTCAGGATCACTCTATGAAAACAACTGGCAGAATGGATGGGACCTGCTGCCTGCACTAGATGATGGTTGACTTAGCTTGGGGCACGGAACTTCTTCCTTACTATTTGCCTTCTCAATTAACCATTTTCCTAAGAAGTAATAATTGATTCTTGTTTCTTCTCTTCCGTCAACTTCGTGCCTGTGACTATCCTGCCTCCCCACCCCTTTATATTTGGCCTGACCTGTCTGAGTTGAGTCAGGCTAGTGGGAAGGTGCTCTCGCTCTACATTGGAAGCTTCCCCTAGCTTTTAAAGCGATACGTCTCATGTCTGTCACCAGGTCTCCAGCACACTCAAAGGAGATTTCATGTAGGACTTTAATCAATACCTGTCAGTCAGCGCAGCTTGTAACACAGCCTGCTTAGTCTTCCCGTTTCCGCTTCCCAGATTCCAGCTTTTCAGGTCTTTATCTGTCAACTTGTAATTCAATGTTGGATTATGTTTGAGGCATAAAGAAGGAGATATTATTTACTTGCTATTAAGTGGTCTGTAAGTGAATGAAAAACTGTTGGGTCCTTTTTCCCTGTAAATTGCGTGGCAACTCACCTCCCCTAAGTTCTGCCCATAGGAAACCTCTGTAGCTGGTTGCTTGGGAATAATAGAGTGATTCTTGCAGATGTGGTGAAAAAAATCACAACACGATTTTTACATAGGTATTCAGTTATTAATTATTAATAATTGGTAATTATTAATCACAGGTAGAATTGTTGAATAAGCTGGCTTAAAATAATTTGCAATGTATTTTAAGCCAGTTTCTTCATCCTTAGTGACCCAGCATCTGAGGAAAATACCATTAGGAATTTTCACTTCCATGTAAAGCTAACATGTGCAGGTTTCTAACCTATTCTGACACAATTCAGATATTTGTTGGGGTGGATATTACAAAACTGTAGATTTTAATTATTGAGAGGCTGCCTTATGGGTTATTGAGTCCACTCCTCTTACTGAGTAAATGTCTGCTCGTGCCCAGGTCATGAATTAGATGTTCTTCTTACCCAAACAGATTCAATATGTGCTGATCTTTCTCATTTTTCACCCCACCACAGTAACAAGCTTCTCAAAATTGAGTTTTTATTCCAACCAGAACCTAATGTTTATCATTGTTTAAGTGTGGAATTGAGCTGTATCCAAGGAGGGAGGGAATGTTAGGTGAATGTGCAAAGATTGTTTTGAGTAAGAAGGAAGAAGTAAATTTTCTGCTTCTAGTGTAACATCACATCATCCTCTCCTTTTGTAATCAAGCAATCAGGGTCAAGTCACATAGTTTAAAGATAATTGTTAAAAGGTTTACTGGCCTTTTACTTTTTGGATGGCCTTACTTTCAAATAATTGATGATAAGTATACAGAAAATTATGCCTCCTAAATGGTACTAGTTCTAGAATAAATTATGAGACTTATTGAACACCTGCTACATGCAAAATGCATGTAATTGGTAGTACACTTATTTAAGGAAACCAAACATGAGCAAAGCTAAATTGTTAAAACAGTTGACGAATCTTTAAATTACAAAAGATTTCATTGGTATCAACAAAAGAATTCACTGAAGTGTTTTTTAAATATTAATACATGTAAACCATTCTTTGAATTACAGGTTTTCCAAAATAATCATTAAAAAGTTGTGTTTATTAAACAGTAATTTTACCTTTTCTTTCATATAAAAATGCTTCTCCCCAAATCACAGTTACTAGACATAGGATAATTTGCTTTTATTTATAAATATGATACATGATATTTGTACAGATTCCAACAAAATAAGGAGAACGGCAGAAACAGCTTTTTTTTTTTTTTTTTTTTTTTTTTTTTTTTTAGGAAAAGTTGGAAAAATTATTACTAGTTTTTCAGTATGTTAAACAAATTTACCATGAGTATTCTTAAAATCATGACTTGAGGTGGTGAACATACCATATGGTATACAGATGATGTGTTGAAGAATTGTGCATTCCAGCAAATAAAAGCCCGGGGCCAGACGGCTTCACAGGGGAGTTTTAACAAACATTCAAGGAAGAACTAAAACCTGTCCTCCTGAGACTACTCCTAAAAATTCAAGAGGAAGGAACACTTCCAAGCTCATTCTTTGAAGCCAGCATTACCCTAATACCAAAACCAGATAGAGACAACACAATGAAAGAGAATTACAAGGCCAGTATTCCTCATGAACATAGTTGCCAAAATCTTCAACAAAATTCTAGTAAATTGGATCCAGCAATACATCAGAAAGATCATACACCATGAACAAGTAGGATTTAACCCAGGGATGCAAGAATGGTACAATATCCACAAATCAATAAACGTGATACATCATCAAAAACAAACTGAGAGATAAAAACCACATAGTCGAGAACCAAGATGGCTGCATGAGGTATATACCTAAATCCGCAGCCTCCACAACTATATTTTTAAATACAACTATACAGATAAACGGCCATCCTCCAGAACCAAGGGAGGGGAGGCTTTGCAACCAGAAGGCAAGAGAAGGAGTGCTTTGAGACTGAGTGGAAGCTTCCTGCGCCAAAACTGAAAGGTACCGAGGGACGTGCGTAACGGAGGCGGCGGCGCAGGTGAAGGGGAGCGGCGGCTGCGCTCGGTCGGGTTCGCGGCTAGAGAGGAGATTGTGGACTCCCGGGGTCACAAAGAGTGCGGCGCGGGCTGCAGGGCAGTGGGGCTGAAGACTAGCGATTTTCGGCCAGTGCCGTTCGCAGGAGTCACTGGTGCGGAGATTTGGGGACTGAGGCGCGCGCAGACTCAGCCGCGGAAAAGCAGCCATTGTGGAGTGCTCCGCCCTGTGACTCTGAGACCCCGTCCCACCCCACCTACAACCCCGCCCAAGCTGGGTGCCTGCCAGCCTGCAGCCGGGGCAGAACTCCAAAAGATCCAAACCCCAAACAACAAGGAGAAAAGCCCGCAGATCATTTCCTCCCAGTGATACCGCCCA